>JBDJHY010159125.1:0-12654 GCA_039654485.1 Withania somnifera
GACATCGGGTTTTGGGAACTTGTATTACATCTTATTGTTTTTCCGCATATACTGTAGTAGTCCTCCGCTTCGGCTACAGACTACAGGGTTTGGTTCTCCTATTAGGTGGATAGTAGGTGCCATCATGACTTCGAGAAGTCGGGTCATGACACCATCTCTCTCTGCAATGATCTCTAAAAAAATTATATAAACTATGTGCTTCGACCCTATATAATGGAAATTAGTAACCCATAAAGTCAAAAAAACTCATGAACATACAACTTAGCTAGTCTCTATGCATCCCAAGATGAGTGCTTCGGCAGGAAGTAAGCTGATTTAGTTAATTGATCCACCATGAACAAATAAATTCATGGCTTCAAGATATGCAGGAAGGCCTAAAACAAAGTCCATAGTAATTCACTCCCACTTCCACTCAGGAATAGGGAGTCTCTAATGCTCACAAATAAATTCATGGCTTCAAGATATGCAGGAAGGACTAAGACAAAGTCCATAGTAATTCATTCCCACTTCCACTCAGGAATAGGGAGTCTCTAATGCTCACATCCTGGTCTCCGGTGCTTGAACTTACTGCTGACAGTTCAAACACTGAGATACAAAGGTTTTTATATCTCTCCTCATACCCCACCATATGTACTGCTACCTCAAATCATGTCAAATCCTTGTGGTACTCGGATGGATAGAGTATCTAGAGTAATGAGCCTCATGCAATTGAGTCTGAATCAACTCACAAACTCTAGGAATGACCAATTGAAAACACAATACACCATCAGAGTCTATAGTGGACTAACAGAAATTACCCCTCAAAGCCCTCTCTCTCATCTGAACTAGATGGGTATGCTCATACTGACTCTGCCGAATCTGATCAACTAAGGATGTCCTAGATTCAACATGGGAAACAACCCACTCTGGAGCTTAAATACAAAACCTCACCAGCATGTTGTCCGGGGACTGGATATCCCAAGCCAATGGCCTCCCAGAAGCAGAAATAGAATCTAGGCTACCCATACTCACTGCCTTCAAGCTCAAGGAGTTTATAAATGCATTAGCCTTTCCTAGATGATAAAGAATACTCAAATCATTGTCCTTAAGGAGAGAAACCCACCTTTATTGACTTAGGTTAAGATCCCTATGACTCAAGATATACAACAAGCTATGGTAATCAATATAAATCTCACAATGGATGTTGTATAAGTAGTGCCTCCATATCTAAAGGGCAAAAACCACTATTGCCAACTCCAAGTCATTGGTACGGTAGTTGCGCTCGTGATACTTTATTTCCCTCAAAGCATAAGCTATAACGTGACCCTAATTTATTAGAACACAACCAAACCCAATACCTGAAGCATCACAATACATTGTGTTGGGCTGACCCTTAACTAGAAAGACATGAACAGGGTGGTAGTCAACAACTCGTTTAGCCTGAGAATGCTAGACTCTCACTCAGCCGACCATTAGAAAGGTCTTCCTTTGATGCCAGTCTAGTCAAAGGATCTGAAATAAAAGAAAAACTTTGAAAAAATCAACAATAGTACCTAGCTAACCCAAGGAAACTGTGAAACTCTATAAGAGTAGTAGGTTAAGGCCAATCATGTACCGTGAACACCATCACCGAATAAACACTAATGCTAGCACCAACACAATGTGGCCGAAAAAAACAAACTCAAACAATAACTCACACATTGAGAACTTGGCTTGAGTTTCTCAATCCTTAAAGTATGTTGCACTACCCTCAGGTTCTCCTCGTGCTCCGCTCAACTATGAGAGTAAACCAATATGTCATCACTAAATATGATCACTAAGGAGTTTAAATAGGGCCTGAATACTTGGATCATCAAATCCATAAAGGCTACATGGGCATTACTTAGTCCAAACGATATCACAAAAAACTCATAATGTCCATACCACATCCGATATATAACATTTGGGACATCCTTAGCCGAAATCCTCAACTTACGATAAAAAGGTCTCTAATCAATCTTAGAGAACACTGTGGCACCCAGTATCTGGCCAAATAAGTCATCAATACATAGTAGGGGGATACTTATTCTTAACGATCACCTTGTTCAATTACCTATAATCAAGACACATCTGTTGTGACCCATCTTTTTTTCTTCAGAAACAACAATTGGGCACCCCGTGAAAACACACTAGGTGGATAAAACCCCTGTCAAGAAACTCCTGCAACTGAACACTCAACTCCTGAAGATCTTCTAGGAACATATGGTAAGGGGTGATAGGTGGTACTCGGCTCAAATTTGATAGAAAAATTAATATCTCGCTAGGTTGGGATATCGGGTAATTCGGTAAGAAATACATCCACAAACTCACAAACTACTGGAATAGACTTTAGGGAAGGAGAATCAAGACTAATATCTCAAACATGGGCCAGGTAAGCATGAAGAACTCGAGTAGTGAGCTTACAGGCCTTACAATAAGAAATAACCCAAACAAAGCACCGGCTAGTAGGACTGTACCATACGAACAAGGTCGCATTTGTTGTATAGCATTCCAGGACCGCAGGATAAGGGATAATCGGTCCATGCCTAAAATCACATCAAAATCCAACATATCTAACCCAGTCAAATCGGATTGACTGTCATTACCCTGAATGGTCACCATATATGACCTATATACTCGGCCCACTACTGCGGCCATGCCTAATGGGGTAGACACACTCAAGGGAAAAAATAACAACTCACTAGAAACACCCAATTGAGTGACAAAATATACTGATAAATAAGATAAAGTGGATTTAGGATCGAATAAAATCAAAGTTAAGTGCCCACAAACAAGTGATATACCTTAGAAAAAAACATTTGAGGACTTAGCCTCGGCTGTGTTCAAAATTAGATAGAGCTGAAGATGTCCCCAATCCTGCTGTAGCTCACCACATGTACGACTTACTACCCCTTCCTGGCCTCCTCCTTTGGTCCCACGATCGACTGGTTGTCCATCTTTAGCCAGTGAAACTGCCTATAGTAGTTGGGAAGGTAAGGTTGTAGTCTGTGTAGCCTTCACCGAGGGAAATCCCTAGAAAAGTGGCCCCTATCCGCAAAATCAAAGAATCCCTCTACATAATGTTCTCTAGATACCTTGGGATAGTTTTTGGCATATTGACCCGTCCATCTGCACTCAAAACAACCACCTTTTTTATGGCCTGAATGTGGGGACCCTAAATATGGCCTCGTGAACCTAGAACTAGACCCCTGACGAGATGGATTCTCATCCCTCTATCATATGTCTAAAATGACGCCTAATACTTTTGACTGGCCTGAACTCCCCTATCATAATCTCGGCCTCCAGACCTAGACCCTGTATATGCCCTGGTGTCACTATCTCTTCTTATTTCCCCTGTGGGTCTGGAAAGATAAAGTCTCCATGATGCGTGAATGATCATAAATATCTAGGAAGGACATATGCAATACTAACATCCACTCAACCTGACCTCAAAGGTACAACTTCAACCCAGAAGCAAACCGGAGAACCTATTCCTCCTTATTAGATAACAGCTTACCAGCATGCATAGAAAACTCAATAAAGTGAGACTCATACTCTATCATAGTACCCTGGTGTATGCCTACACACTGAGCTCGCAATGCCTCTTATTCTCTATTGGGCACATAATTTACCGTAAAGGCCTTTCAAAACTATCACTAAGTTAGAGGGGCTAAACCTGGTGGCATGCGATCTCTGAAAACCCTCCACCAATTACTAGAGGAACCATAAAGAAAGTAAGAAGTAAAGTCAGTTCTGTGTATATACAATAGCTCTAAAGTCCTTAATCTCTCCTGAAAGACAGCGATAAACTCATGGGGATCTTGCACCACTGCTCTAGAAGTCTAGCAGGGGAAATTCGTAAGAAGTGGTTTAATATCTTCCTCACCTCAGAAGTTGATATAGTAGGAGCTAGAGCTGATGTAAAGGTAGTAATATTTTGAGTTGGCAAAGTATGTAGTAAAAATGATGCTATTTGGGCTGTAGATACTGGGGGAGGTGATGCACTTTGTGCCTTTCCTTGAGAAAACGACTATGGACTACGCATAGGTACCTTTTCGAGCATCTGTAACATCTATCGTAAAAAGTGTCCAAAACTGATTGGCGATGGTTGGGTGAACTATGGTGGGTGTGCAAGAGCAATCTGCAACTATTAGTGTCTGAAGTATAAACAATCGGCAGAACATCCCCTACTACACCCTCTTGATCTTCTGTTGGAGGATATCGATCCACAGATGAAGTTCGGGTGTGCACCATCTGCAAAAAGGTATGATTACTAACGCACAACAAGAATCAAGAGATGTAAGATTTCCTAAGGTATTCCATAGACTCCTGAAGATTGGATATGAAGATCAATGCACCAATCCACAGGACTTTACTAGGTACGTGCTCCAATTCCAAAAACACTGGTGAACCTAGGCTCTGATACCACCTCATCACGACCCAAATTTTGGGTAATAGTGGCATATACAACCTACGCATCGACAAGCCTTTCCTTATAACTTAGAGCTATATGATAAAAATAGGCCATAACTGCTCACATTCATCATAAACAAATAAAATAACTGAAATAACTCACAACAGAAGGCAGAATAAATATATATAACCCATCTCAAAAACCTGGTGTCAATGGCATACTGAGCAAGAAATTAGAGTATCCACGAGATATATATACATATACAAGCTCTAATAGAACACTACACAATGCCTATGATGAAACAGAACAATGCAGGCTACAATAATTGGAAACCACGATAAACTCAAATGCCAAAACTCACCATGCTCTTCGCAGGACAACATCAACCTAGCATGATCATGGCATATCCGATGGTCCCTACCTCCAAAAAATGGTGCATAAGTGTAGTATGATTACCAAAACATAGATATCTAGTAGGCAGTATAGGCCCACCAGGCTAATGTAAAGTATAAGTAAAGTAACGACAAGGAAACTAAAATAGGTCAATAAGAGCAGGTAAGAAGAGTAAACTAACAAAGCAACCAGAGTAGGTAACAGGTACAAATTCTAACTACTAATAGCAGAAAATATAATATAGGATCTAAGATAGCAAGCCATTGTAAGACCGTCGCATAGGAAGACCCAACTCATGCATAGTATTGTGAAACAAACTAAAGAAAGCATACCTGAACTCCAACTGAGTATACTAGAAAAGAAACGACAGTCAAAGGTGAAAACAACTATAAAGTGTAAATATAAATAATATAAAGATCTAATGCAACCCAAATGCCCCCCCCATAAGACCATCGAGTACAAACAGAAAAAAGAATTTAAAAACCTACTTGATGCCCCATCCCCCGATAGGCATATAACCGATACAAATAAGAATTCATCCTGACTTCCCCTTTAAGTCTGACAAGCACAACTAGCACGTATAGAATTAATGTACACTGGTGAGAAAAGTTAACCTGGACATAGCATCTGCATACCGAAAGGCCGTACCTTAAAATCCATAGTAGAGGTCATGCCCCGAAGGTCTGTGCCTTAAAATCAATAGCTGGGATACACCCTTGGAAGTAGGTTACCCATAATAAATAGTGGAGGCCACGCCCCAGGAGGTCCACACTTCATAATTAACAGTGGGGGTTGTGTTCGCGCCTCATAATCAATAGTAAGGGTCGTGCCTCAAAAGGTCCGCACCTTATTAAAAAAATAAGGCCCGACCCAAGAGTTCTGTACATCATAATAAATTTATATCGGGGCCACACCTCTCATTTCCCCAGAATAAACCCCACCATAGTCAAAGCCTTATGGCGATTGTACTATGAAAATAGCTCCATACCACCAGGTGGTCACGGAATTTATGTACATATTAGTAAGGAAACCACTTTCAGTTAAAAATCTAATAAGCCTTTCTAATTTTAGTTAAGCACAATAAAAATCTCTTTACCATAGGCTCCGGGCCACACCCGTACTTACCCTACCACAAATCAATATCTAAAATGCATGAATACAACACTAGAATATTAAGGAAATATACAACACACTAGGATCAGACAGAGGCAACCAGTAAAACTCATTTGGCTCAACTTAGACACTAGGGTCCAAGGTCGCCTATGGCAAGGCCAGGACATCCACACATAATTCAATACCCTTTATGTCCCTTATGGGATCCCCAATAGTAGGTTTATATGTGTAAATCAGCAAAACAGAGCTTCCAACCTGACAATCGTTCCATACAACTAGCCACATCATATAAGTACCCTTCATAGACAAGTCTAAAAAAGGTAATCCTAGACTACCTGGGCAAAGGAAAAATTCCTTGAAAAGAATGTGATTATCAGCCTGGAGCTTCAAATAATCACAAATACACTCAAAACTATCAAATACATATCTTGAGCCTAAAATACAAGGAACGATACCCATATTTGTAGGTGAAATATGGGTTAGAAATTAGACATAAAAATAGGCTTGTGGGACCCACAAACCAAAAAACAAACTAAAAAATACCTATACAAATGCCTCAGATCAATGAAAACATGTTTGGAATTTGAGATCAATTAGACCCCTAGAAGGTCCTTATTTGGCCAAGAAACATGTTGCACAATTTACGAAAACATGCAAGGTTAATCACACTAATATTGGGTAAGAACATACCCACGAAATGAGGGAATAAGTTCACAACACCGCTTGAGCTCAACCAACAATAATAGCCAATAATTTCCGCTCAAAATCTCTCAAGAAATTTCCAAGAAGAGGAGAAAAAAGAGGAAAAACATACGAGAAATGTTTGAAAAGAACTAGAAAATGACTTTTAAAAAGACTTAGAGGCAACCAATTAATCGGTCAAAAGGTATGATTAATTTGTACCTTCCAATTTATCAAAACCCCGACCTATTTATTGGTCACAAATTTATCGGCTAATAGACCAATAAATTGGTCTACAACTGCAACAACAGACAACAATTTCAAAAACTTCAAAAAGAGGCTCAGAATGAAACAAAGTTCAATTTTGACAAAACAAATATGCACCTTGTAGGTAAAACATATTAAGGACTCAAAAAAATCAATAAAACAATCATCCGAGGTTGTTTTAGTTAAAAGTACTCCCAAATTAAACTGATTAAAAAGCTACAATTTCCTAACTTTCCAAAAATACCTCAAAATGATCACGGGCACTCCTGGAAGCATACCAATAACCCTTCCATCCTAAAATAACCATTTTAGAGCTGGTGGAAGAATTAGAATTTTGATCTGATACTCCAATCACTAAAATCCCTCCAAGGTTCCAAAAATAAACATCATTTAAGTTGAATTTACACAAAACATCTCAAAGTCCAAATGAACACCTCGAGATACAAATTAAAGGTCTAACTAGACAAAAAATTATCATTTTGGAGCTTATAGAAGCATTAGAATTTCAATCTGGTACTTTAATCACCAAAATCCATCCTAAGCTTAAAAATGAACTTCAGGTGAATCGAATTTCCACAAAATAGCTCAAACTAAAAAAACCCCAAGATATGAACTAAAGGTCCAACTAGACAAGATCCTAAGTTTTGAAGTTTCCAGAATAATTTCTAGCAGTTTTACTAGTAATTCATTTTCGAGTTCCACTATTTCAAGGTTAAACCTTTAGAACGGGAAAACTAGAATAACAAGCTCTAAAAATTCTAGGAAAAAATAATGATCCCAGCAAGTCATAAATGACTTGGGGAAGCTAAAAGAAAGCTCCAAACACTAAGTAAATCGAAAGGAATGTAAGTGACCACACGGGTCATTACAAAGCCTAAGTTAAGAGGCATTTAGAAGAGGTAATAAAGGGTCCCAACATGTGGGTGGTATGGTGATGGCACGTTAGGAGATAGGTATAAACCTGTTAGGCCAGTTTAGGTAGTTCTAATGAATTTATATAGGGTTCAACATGGTTTTATTAGACAACATCCTTCACGATCTTCGAGTGGTACCTTTTGGAGAGAAGTAAGTCATTGTAGCCATATAGGTTTGTTTATATTGTCTTGTTGGGTCAGACCATATGGTACATGTTGTGTGTGTTGATCTATAGGCCATATTTCTATATAGTGCACATAATAAGGTTCAGTTTTGAGTCCTTCTAGGGCCGTGAGGTTTCATCATTAGTGTCAGTGGTTAGAATTATACATAGCATATGGTTCCCCTAATCACTGTTGCAGGGATTTCCTTTAGGGTTGGTTGTGTTATGAATATGACATTTTTGATAACTTTGCCGTAGAGTTCAACCATCATAGAGTGGTCCATCCACCAGCCTATATCAATCAATATTCTTGTGATACCTCAATCGCAGGCCCTCAGGTTTGATGTTTTATGCAGTGATTAGCTATCAATAGTTTTATTTGGATTTGGTATCAGGTGCCTATCTGTATCTAATTATTTTTCCCTCTATTTGTTGAGGTTGGTACTCTATTTTCCCTTATTTGGCTTCTATGCTTTTGTGCTTCACCATTTTATTCCATTATTTATTTTACTTTGTGAAAAAGATTAGATTTTGAGTTATTATTTATTTCTACCCTAGTACTTAATATTTAGTGGTGGTTTGTGTTGTTAGATCTTATTGGGTAGGCATTGAGGACCTTGGTTCCAGGTTGTGAGATTTTTGACAGGTGGCTAACCATAGATATCTTAGACATTTTTAAGCTATCCTTTATTTTGTGTCTTCTTAGACAGTTGCATCAGATATGCACCTTGAGTTTGTTTAGTATGTTTTGGGTTGCATGATGGGATTTTTTAGCCATGCACCATCGGGGACTTATCTAGTCTTTTTGACAAGGATATTAATTTTATAGGTTTGTTGGGCTCAATTAGATTTTCCACATGATATTCACTTTAATGCTTTATTCCTTTTTGTTTTTGGTATCCATTAAGTTGTAGTGGTATTTCCCGGACCTTGCACCTTGAGAGAGAGTTTATTTTGTGGGTTATTGAGATTAATTGGGGCATTTGGGCTCATGTTCCCTTTTTTATTTGGGTTCTGTTGAGTTAAAAGGATTTGAGGTCTAGTTTGGAGATTGTGGAGTTGTTATCAGGATTTGTGGTAGATATGTTCTTATTTATTCTCCAGAATGATTCTTTAGTGGTGGATCAGGGAAGTTGATCACAGTGTTGGTTTCCCTGATATTTTGATGTTTTGTTTATTTGAGACATCCATCGTATGGTTGGAAATGATTTAGTTTTTAGTATAGGTTATCTTATTTGATTTTTCTTGAGTATGGGTTAGTACTAGTTATGCTTGTGTAATGTTTAATACTGAGCGGGGACCTTATATATGCTTGGTTTTGATTCATCAAAGTAGCATAGAGGAAGTGTGGTTAGTATTGTAAGGTTTTGGTGTATCTTTTAGTTTAGTTGGGATTGGCTTTTCCTTGAGGTTCATGAGTTGGAATACTTTATATACGGGTTTTGAGATTTTACCGGGCAGTTTTCCTTAGCTACGTGATCACCTACTTGTGTACCGATGATATGCTTTTACTTCATAGATTAGATAAAAGTTGGGTGATCTAGATTTGGATCTAGGTTTTGTAGTGTGTCTTTTTGACTCACATATTGAGTCACCTAGTTGGGGATTGGTAATTGTGGCATCCTTGGTTTGCAGTGGATCGAGTTAGTACCGACTTCTCATTTGGTTTTGGGTTATACTTGCATTTCAATCTTTGTGTTTTGGTATATAGTGGATATAGGTATTGATAGTAAACCCTTTGCCTTTGCTTATTTCTCATAGAATCCTATCCACGAATCCATTATTCTATTGCATCGGATGTACCCTTCATACCACAAATGAGTTCATGAATTAAGGGCTTAGATGAATGATGACGGGCTCCCTTTGCAAGCCTATTACACAACTAAAGGAAAATTTTGGTAGGTTGTATGTTGACTCGACTTGCCAGGCCTATAGTTGGGATATTATGAGGAAATTTTGTTTCACTCCTATCTATGTGATTTTTTTGATGTGTATTAGAGTTCATGACAATTTTCTATCTAGATTGAGTCACCTCAGTTCATGTATCTATTTTTTTCTTTTTCTAGGAAGTGTTATTATTGGCTTTCCATCTGTTGATTGATTGGTTGGTTATGTTAGCATTCATTTGACCAGTTGGGTTGGTCTATTCACTCCTACCGGTGCATTTTATTTTATGATTGGGTGAATGGTTCAAGTTGCCTTTATGAGTTGGGTGGATTTTGGGGTGATGTTTCTAGTTTTGCATGAGGCCTTGGTTATGTAAATTATTTTTTAGCTTTAAGGGTTGTTTTAGGTTGTGGTTGGATTTTTGATAGTAGGTGACCAAGTCCTTCTCTTGCTTTCATTTTCTTTGTGCTATGATTATTATTTGAGTATTCAAGTTTTAGTTGTCTGGACTGGTTGTTGTGAGCATTGTGGGTTAATCTTTGATTATGTAATGGGTTTAAAAATTAGGCTGCTAGTGGTGAGTTGGTTGGTTTTTTTTTCTTGGTTGGTGCGATAATTGATTTGTTTCCAGTTTCGTACTCCATGAGATTATTTATATATGTTTGGAGTAGTTCAGGATGAATTTGTTCAGTTTTTGTGGTGGATTTAGCATTTATATGAAGGTGATCGCTTCAGTTGGGTGATATTGCATATTGCGGATTTTTGAGTTTCTAACAGTTAGGGTCCCATGGATGTGTTACCTTGCCTTGTGAAGCCTTTTGAGTGACTGAACGAGTCTTGTGTGGTTCATGTTACCCTATCTCGGGTTCAATGACTTTCTTTTCCCCTTCTTTGGACTTTCTGGGATAAAAGTCCTTTTAGTAGTGGATTTTGTAATGAACTTTCCGGTCTTTTCTGTATTTTCACATTTCCTTGAATTTTAGAGAATTCTTGTAGCAACCCTAAGTCATTTATGACTGATCAAGACCGGTGGTTCGGTTCCCGGGTCATTTATTTTGCATTATGTCCATTCCTACTATACTAGAATGTGAATTTTGGCTAGAAGGACTCTTGGTTAGTTTCTGAAAGCCTTCATTGCAATTTTATCTCATTTTGGATGCTTTATGAGCTTTCTAGTTCATAAGTGGAGCTTAGATGGTCATGTTTTGATCGGAACCACATATTAGAAATATGCCTACATCATCAGCTGCAAAATGCGAGTTTGGGTTAGGTGAAGTGTTTGTTCGGGCCTCGGGCCAGAATGATCTATTTTGGGTAGTCGGTTGGAATTTATGTATTTAGGTCAAGGGTTGACTTTAGACTACATTTCATGTAACTGATCTCGGATCCAAATTTTATCTACGTCGTTGTATTAAGAATGTCGTTTCCATGCAATCTACATATTTAGATTGTATTTATCGGGATACGAATGCATCTCAAACCATCTTTGAATTCTTGAATTTAGCAGAAACTATTTTCATCTGGTGAAAAAATAAATACCCTTCATGATCTCGAGGCAGAGTCCCACGATCTTGTGCCATTGACCGTTCCTTTTAACGCCAACCATTTTTGTTCTTCATGATCTCAATATTCCTTGACATTTCTCCATGGGATCGCGTCCTCATGGATATGATCACATTGGTATAATTCCCTTGCATGTTGCAACTGCGACCATTATTAACACGAACGCGATGTGTACGATACCTGGCAGTATATCGTGATCCTGATGTGTACTATAAATGGAAGTATATAAAACCAATATTCGACTTTCTTGGTCATTTTTCTCCTTCATCTTCACATCAAAACCCAACTATTAGTTTTACAACCTCATGGTTCTTCCATATTGAGCTTGGGAAGCATCAATATATACTCCTTTCATATCTTCCTCAGTTAAGTTGTAAGTTTCCACTTTAATTCCCTTGAAATTTCCCAATTTCTCCTACTATTATCTTTCCTTTATTTCTTCAATTCAAGATTATTTCTTGCTCATTTTAGCTTTAAATTTCCGGTATGAGTTCCCTACGATGTGGGGAGAAATATATACCTTTTTTGGAGTTTCGGGTTTAAGGACCTGTAGACTTATTTTGACCCATATTTTAACCCCCACTATTTTCATAGCTTTATAGGTATTTTTGGACGTTTATTGATGTCTAGATTATTATTTTGCTAGTTTTGTGATCATTCGATCTCTTTTGTACATTTTTGGAGCATCCCAAACATCTTTTATGTTGTATTTACGAGCTTGTGTTTGGAGGACAGTTAGGCTAACGCTACATCTTAGACTAGGCTTAGAAGAGAATTAATAGTACTATTTAGCATCCTTGGGTTAGGAATTTTAGGTTTGTATCTATGACCATGTCCTCTTCTTTAGACGATTTTTGATTACGTATTGATGTTGTATTTTAATTAAAAACTACCCTATTGTCTGCACTGACTCTGGAACATAGTATGGTGAGATTATTAGAAATGTCAGTGAGTTTTGGACATTGATTTGGCTTGTTATTCTTTCTATAGTGATTTCGATCTTGCGCACAGACGATAGGATATTCTGTGATCCTTGACTATGATTGTGCTCATATCATTCTTGCATTTTGTAATTGTGCTATATAGATCTTATGCATTGGTTTCCCCTGTTTACAACCAAGAGCCTAGTATTGATGATTTTAGAACCTTGCATGGCCTTTTTGAGTCTATTTTTAGATACTGATTGGCCTTAAGGGCTCTTTTTATATAATGATGATGTATTGATTTGAGATTGTATAATGAAAATGAAGATAGATATTTT
>JBDJHY010159136.1:0-12653 GCA_039654485.1 Withania somnifera
CACTTAGCTAAAAAATTAGTTATGTTCCTCTTCATAACATTCCACTAGTAGACTTCTCTCAAGTCTTTATACATCTTAGTAGAACCCCAATGGATAGAGTATCTGGAGTTATGGTTATTTAAAAATATATTCTTCCTCAACCCATTTACATCTGGAACACATGACCAACTCAAATATTGAAGAACCACATCTTACCCTTGGGAGAATACATGGACTTTCTCCTTGTGGACCGCACCCTTGAGCTAGTGTAGAGCTAGACCATTATCCTTCTTCTCTTTCACCTTAACCACTAAGTATAACTCTAAAACATTTTGAACTAACATTCCACCATCGTCAAAATCAATCGAACTAACCCCTAATTGTGCATTCCTATTCACAATCACACTCATATCATAGTATTTAAGAAACTTCAATCACCTTCTCTAATGGAGATTCAAATGCTTCTAGATGAACACATACTACAAACTCTGGTGGTAAGTGAAAACATCGACATACACAGCATACAGATAGTGCCTCAAAATTTATAAAGCAAATATAACTTAGATAATTCTTCTCATGGACCTTAAGAAGTATAGAGGCATAAGCAATCATTTTCCCATTCTACATCAGAACACACCTGAGTCCAAGCTGATAAGCATTACAATAGACTAAAAAACCCTTTGTGCCCTCTAGTAGGGTCAACATTAGAGATGTAACTGGTGCCTTGAAACTGATTGAATAAGTCATAAATATTGGGTATAGGATATTTATTATTTATTATGATCTTGTTCAGTTGACTATATTCTAAACACATTCTAATGGACCCATCCTTCTTTTGCACGAATAAGATAGGGGAACCCCAGGGAAAAATACTGGGCCTGATGAACCCCTTATCTAGAAGGTCTGTTAACTGGCCTTTAACCTTTATGAGTTTAGTTGGACACATTTTGTATAGCCAAATAGAAATGAACTGAGTATTAAAGAGAAGGTTTATCCCTAATTTAATAGCCCTATCAAGGGGAATTTATGTATATCTTTGGGGAACACATCGAGGAACTCACTTACTAGTGGGACTAACGAAATACTTGGGGGGTCTCGGACTTTAAGTCCTTAACTCGAACTAAAGGATAGATACACCCTTTGAGTATCATATTCCTTGCTTTTAGATAAGATATGAAATGAACCTTAGGAATGAATACACTACCCTCTCACCCGAGGACTAGATCATCTAGAAACTAAATTCGGACAACCTTGTTCCTATAACCAAACTGTGGTACACAAGAAATGAAGCCAACACATGGCAAGGATAATGTCAAAATCTATCATGTCAAGCTCTATGAGGTCTACTGGAACAACATTCTGGAGGACTGACACAAGAAATTTATGGTATACCTTTTTTACTATGATGGAGTCACCAACTAAAGTGGAGATAGAGAAGGGTTCAAAGATATTTTTAGGACTGAATCTAAATTGAATATCCACAAAAGGAGGAATAAAGTATAGGGTAGCTTCAGGATCTAACAATGTATATACATAAAAATCATAGACTCACAACATATCAGTGACTAAATCTAGCAAGTCCTTTGGTCATGCCAAGATCCTAAAGCATAGAGCTCCTTTTGGTGTTAACTGCCACTAGTATCGGAAGAAGTGCCTTGATGGGATGGATGAACTGTTAGAGCTACTAAAGAGGTAGCCTGGGTATGATTTACAATATTTTCCTTCCTAGTTGGGGAAAATCTCTAAGATTGTGTCTTGGATAACTGCATCCAAAGCAACCACTTTGTTCGTTAGGATATTTACCCGAATGTTTCTTGTTGTACTTACTGCAAGTAGGGAGGGTACACCTTCCTGCAGCACTACTCTGAGACAATGACTCTGGTGCCTTGACCTGCTGATTCTTCTGAGACCTCAACTTCAGAGATGGAGCACTGGTTGAAGAAGAGACTAGTTCCCTAAAACTCTATTATTATTGGGGTGGTCTATTCCCTCCACCAGATCTAGGCTAACTAAACTCAGACTATCAAATATTAGCCTTCTTATTTCTATAACTCACCCTCATTTTAGCCTTGTCACCCTCTATTCAGGCCAAGTGAACCATTAATCATCATTTCTCCCCCTTTCTTCAGCAAGTGAGGAGAGTGTCTGTAGACAAATAAAGTCATATGGCTCCTCATATCAGCTATGATCTCTGGAGCATACCTCAGTAGATAGGTAAATCTCATATTCTGCTACAGTTATGGAGCCCTTCTCCAAATTCAAGAATTCTCTGGTCTTAGCTTTTGCTTTCTCTCTAAGGAAGCATTGACCTATGAAGGCCTCCTCAAACTCTACCCAAGTTGGAGGGGCAGCACCAACTAACATATTCTTCCTTCACTGGTTAACCCATAATCTATCTACATTCTTCACCTGGTAGGATGCTAAGTCAACCTTGTCAATTTTAGAAACTTTCGTCACCTTACCTACTCTTTGGATTTATTAAATTATTTTTTTCAGATCCTCTCCAACTTGGACCCGGGAAATCCAATGGATTCATCCGAAGAAACTCCAGGACTATGAATGTACTACTATATAGTTAGCTAGTAAAACTGCAAGGCTTCTACTAGTTGTTGATCCTGGGTTATGACAATTTATGCCATTGTTTGGATAGCATTCTAGAATCTAGTGTTGATGGTATAATCTGGGTGTGGCTCAGGTGTTGGAGGAGTTGATTCTAATTACGGGCCTATTAAATAAGTGAATTGTGACTGATTATTGAAATGAAGGCATGATCTGAAATGTGTAAGGAATGAGTTAGACGAGATCTTTGGATTTTAACACCATCGCACAAATTAATACATGAAAGAAATAAAATTTATCCTAAATATTTGGTAGCTTCTCCATTATAAGTGTGTCATGCTACACACCTATAAAATAAGCTCTACTGGTACAGGATTTCAGACACTCCTAGGACACTTGAACCTAGCTCTATGATACCAAGTTTTACATGCCTCGGACCTGCACCTTAGGTAGGAAATAGACCCCAAAACCACCTAACGGCCCAAGTATCCCCTTAGATCTAGATTTAATAAACATAATGTAAAAATTGAGTGGAATAATTGTATAGGAAGAATAGGCAACTTGATAATAAGATATAATCAAACTAAAATACTATGAAGGAAACAAATCCATGGGAAATTCAATGTTGAACAGAGGTAGGAGTTTCAATAACCGATAATAAAACCATGTGAGCATACACAGATGCCAACATATAACCCCAGCTGGGATGGTCCCCATATACCCTTCCAAGGCATAGAGCCTGAGAAAGGATCCATTAAGCTTGAAATGCATAATTTCTTATAGACTAATTATCCTATGGTGGCAACATAGTTTACAGGATGCATTGAACCTGAATCCTCTCGGTGCTAATACTAATCCTAAAATATAAAAACAGTGACTTCACCTGGATTGATCAGTGGGACATATCTTAGTACCCAACTGACTATACAACTAAATCTTACTGTATGAGTATATTGTTTGTCTAATTGACACTAACTTTTATTTTTAAATTATATAAATACAGTTTGAATGTAAATACAGTTTGAACCTGAATTCTAGTTATATTTAACATACTTAATAAGGTGTTTCTAAGTTGGTTTTAAGTCTTTTCAATCATAAGAATAAAGGATTCGAACTTTGAAAAGGTTTAACCATAAACCCGAGCTTAAAACATGACACACTATAGCAAGTCTAGCCATTTTAGGAAGTGATGCATGAAAATATATATAATTTCTTGTAGTTAATTTACCAAATTATGAGATTATGCTTTTAGTCATAGAAAGACATAAAATCATGACAAACATGTATAATGAACATGAAATATAATGGAAAACTAAATTACATATGAATATCTAAACATGGATACAACCCTAACTCTATAGTTGATGAATTTAACTGAAAATATGAGATGCTTGGACACAAGGATAGAAGGATCCCTCAATGAAGTCCCACATACCTGGTTTTGAATCCTTAAGATAAAACTTAGTAGAGGAACTAAATTTCTAGAGACTTTAGGGTTAACCCTAGCCTTGAGAGAGTTTTGAGAGAATTTTTAGAACCCAAAAATGGAGTTGTCATAGAATCTACATTTCAAATATATTCAAGTCTAACGTCGGCCCAGAGAAAATGTTGGTGGGCCCGTACCAAGTACCCACCAGAAAAAGAGAAAGAACATAAAAAGAAGGAATAGAAATAGAAAACAACAATACTTGATTGAACATAACTTCCGAGAACCTGGTATCGTGGATGTAGAGCATCTAAATTCAAAAAAAGTACAAAATACAACCCACGGGGCACAACTACAAAATAGTTATCCAAATTCCAATGGAACAGTTGTAGAGACATAAGGAAGACTCTCCAGCATAAACACCAACTACTAACCATATCTCTTGAACAAGACCAATCTAGTATGTATAATCGTGTCCACCCTAAATTCGTACTAGAAATTACATCAAGAAAAGATGCAGAAGTATAGCATGAGTACCAAAAACAAAGGTTACCTAGTAGGCATCATAAGCCGATCGAGAATAAGTAAGCATAAGTACGTAATGGCGATCAAAAGAAAATAGGGTAGTGGCACAAAATATATAATAGAAAATGGGTAACTACAGTAATAGCTAGTAAGTGTGGGGGAGGGTCAACTATCAGTAGGTACAGTACCAGTTAACAAGTATGATATAAAATTACTAGCAAGGTATAATATATAGACTCGAGCCACAAACGAAGCATGACCAAATGGGACATGTACCTGGAGCTTCTATGTAATCAGGACACGGAAGAACCAATAGGAAAATACAAAACCATCGACAACTTAAGATAGAAGTAGATATAGAAAGCAAACAAACCCATTTGGCACCCTATTTTACCGGTAGGTATACTCAGGAAACCAAGTAACCCAACAAGTACTTCCCCCATAAGTCCTGAAGAGTGTAAATCAACGCATAGAGATTCAATGCAAAAGGGGTGTTGGAAAAGTAAATAAGTGCCCGTACACACCCTCCCTAGCATATGACTCTAATAGGAGAAGAGGACCGACAGAAGCTTCCCCATATACTTACCCAACTTACCCCAATATACCCATTCCCCGGCCACGCAACATACCCCAGGCATGGCAACCTAGGTAGGAGGGTTCGTAGATGGATCCAATCCCATGTACAAAATCCTTATAAGAAACCAATCAATTCCACATTTATTAGGTTCAAAAGTCCAAAATTCGGATTCAGCCTGTATATCAGATCTTAGTAGAAACTCAAGTCTAGCCATATAGGCAAAAATCCAAATCTCAATAAGACCCTACAGTTGACATACAAGAGATATCCAGAAATCACGGTGTTAGTGAGAAGATATCCTTAAGTGATGTGATAAAATAGCTCCATACTGCTCATGAGCTAAGTATAGAAGATATAAGTATATATATGAGATCAGTTTCTAGTTGTTACTCTGTCAAAATCATGTTACCTTTTAAAACGTTTAATGCATGCACACTACATACAACCAATCATAGATTAAACTAGCTAAGGATGTTATCATATGATGGTTGACAAGCCTTAGCAACAAGGTACATCCACTCCTAGCCCAACTACTATTTAGAGCCATGAGTAACTGCACCAGAGGTGCCATAACTACTTAGTGGGTGCCCATTAAGGGCCAAATAGACACCCACACAAGGAAAAATATGGATCTACCATATCTTATTCCAATACAACATACTTCCAAACTTGCACCAGGCTAGGGCATGATATTATCAGACATAACTGCTAACTACCCATCAAAGCCATATCCAACTAAGTATAATGTCATCACATAAGGAAGCTAACTATCCAATATAGTCGTATCTACCTATACTATGTAGTAAAAGGGAAACACACGTACTCTAATTACACATACATCTCAAGTAGAATACAGAATAAACAACCTAAATCTAGTGATAGCTACTAAGCTCAAATCACTAGTATAATCCCCTACTAGACCTTACTACAGCCCAAAGTCAATGTATAGAAATATGCATCAAAAGTGTTACTCCTCCCCCAACAACACTACATTCAAGAGTCAGCATTAAAATATACGAGTAGGGAGATATATTCCCAGTGTAAGTAGTTAAGCTACAGGTCATCTAAATAGGCCATGGGCCATAAGAATAAGCATATCGGGCCCTGACTAGTAATCCCATCCCTGAGCTGGCACTTTGCCATACATATATTACACTAATACCCAGTATAAAGAAAGTAGATTGCAGTCTACCTAGATTTTGGTGATATCCTTGAGAAGCATGCCTAATTATCCAAAGAATCATGTATGAAGCTCAAAATCACACAAGGCTAGGAAAATCATAATCCATGTGTTAATACGAGTAAAACAAAACCCATATTTCTATATAAATAATAGGGTTAAAATCCAAGATAAAAATGGTTCATAAACCCTAACAGCTCAAAAAAAGGAAATATTAATACCAACACGTAGAGCACAACTCATATATCATATGGTATAAAATAGGGCTCAAACAATGTTAGGAGCTGAATATATTAGCCACAGAAGTTATATAATAACAAAAACTAAGAATTACCCAATAGAAATGATCATAAAACCACCTTAACAAATTTCTACATATTAAACCTCGAAGAAGGACCCCAAACAAGCTTTATGAAGCTCCAAAGATAAGTAAAATCAGGAAATCTAATAAAATAAAAAAACTTGGGGTTGAAGATAATTATAAAGTCCACCGACTGACTGATAAATTAGTCATTTGGCTGGTTTATTGTCCACTGATAAATTGGCCATCTGGATAATTTATTGGTCATGGATTATTGGTCCCCGCGGTCCTTCCCTGATAGATTTTTGGAAAATTTTAAAAAGGCACACGAAATGGAAACAAAGTCCAATTTTGACTATCCATATATGAAATATTCATGTAATTGATATTTTGGATTTGGACTCAACAAAATTGATGAAAAGGCAATTTGGAATAATATAAGCTGAGCAAGGCAACAAAATGGACTCAATTTTGACTATAACTCCAAAGGAATTCAAATCGTAAAACTTACAGGGAGATAACGTATTTGTTCCAAAAAGTTATAAATGGCTTGGGACAGTTACAATAATGTTCTAAATACTTAGAAATTGTAAGAATCATAGAAATGGCCCCAAGGGCAATTACAAGAATAAACGTAATATTTTCAAGTGTCTAAAGAAATAAGAAGGTAATCTTATGTTTGGGTATTTGTATCACTCCAACAAAGGGTCAAAAAGGTTATAATTTAGTATAGTAAATGATAGATAAATAACTCATTTATCCCTAAAAAATGGATTAAAAACTGAAACTTGGAGGGCAACAACTAGGTTGACAAACCGTCAAATGAGATAAAATACTATTAACTATTCAATGATAATTCCTAAAAAAATTCAAAAACTACTATTTTGAAATTACAATATGGTTAGTAGACCGTCATCTGGAATGATGGTCCATCAACGGATCTTTCAAAGTTTAGGGTCTAAAATTTTGTAATTTTGAACCTATCCATGGATGACTTGATAGTATGTTGAGTAAATTGATAGACCATCCCGTCGAAAGTTTACTTGATGGATAGAAGGTTTAAAACCATGGAAAATAATTCGAAAATACTTTCACGGTCGATGGACTCATTCGACAGTCCATGGACCACTTAGTCAATATCAAAATTTCAAAATTATTAGCTAACTTTATGCGTTAAATCAAAACATGGTATGGGGAAGTTTTTGGGATGTTACAAGTGGTTTGATCCAGTTAAATGAGCATCTGATGGGAAAAAAAAAAGAGTAAAACTATTTCCATTAGATGCATTAGGCTCAATAGGACTAATGGCATCCATACCTCAAGTGAAAAATATCCAAGTTGAGATAATGATATGGATTTTGTTAGGAGGAACTTTAGTTATGACTGTATAATCTGGTATTGCTAGAAATCTTTACATAGAGGATACATTCAGTCTCCATGGTTATCCTAAATTATAAGAATCCTTTTTTCCAAAGTAAACTCATATATATGAGGCACACAAGTCCCAGATGTATCTCCCTCGTCAATTAAACTACATGCCTCTTTAGAGTTAAGGTGTAATTTTCCTCAAGGCCATTTATACAATATCCCACAATTCTTATAGGTTTAGAGTATTATCGTAACTTCCCCAAGTCATTTATGACTTGCTAGGGTTGATAGGTTGGATCCATGGTGGTTTTACGGGTTAAATTCTTTTAATTATCTCTTTTTGTGCTTTACTTAGTTAATACAAACCTGAACTATCTTTTCGTTGATTCTTTTGAGTTCTGAATATCGATTTCATAAAGATTTTATATATGGAGTGTTAGAATTAAACTCTATTTTCATTCCGTGCGCATTTTAAAAGTTTGTCAAAAATATGTTAGAACTGGTCTGTTGAGTCCAATTTATCAGCCAATTGATCGACAAATCTATGGACAATAAATCTAGCATTTTGGCTGATTTAAACTGCTAGTTAGTGCCATGTATAAAAGTTGCATTTTCAATTTTTTTCTTCATTTTTCATCAAATAGCTTTATGTTTTCTCACATTTCCAGTCAATGTCGATGATCTTTGAAGAGGTTTAATTAAATTCTACTTCATATAAATGTGTTATGGTGGTTTTACGATCATTTCTACTAGGTAATTCCTTATTTCTTTATTATATAAACTTTCTAGGCTTATATCTTCCTATTCTACCATTAAAAATTTAGCTCTACTTTGTACCGTATAATGTACAAGCTGTGGTTTATGCATTGGTATAAATATTTTTCTTTTTCGAACTATTAGAATTAAGGACCTAGTTTTACCTAGGATTTTTACCCCATAATTTATATAGCAATAAACGTCTTATATTACTCTTAGTAACACGTGGGTTATGTTTTTGTGGTCTTGCATGATTACAAGCTTCGTACTTGATTTTGGACATTTAGGGGATTCTTCTTTAGGACATCACCGGAATCTAATTACATAATGGTCAACTTTCTTCTGACTGGGTATTGGTATAGTATATGCATAGTAAAATGCCAGCTCAGGGATGGATGATTATTCGAGCCACGATATGCTTATTTTTTTAGCCTAAGGCCTATGTAGCTAGCTTGTAGCTTAACTACTTATTCTGGAGCTATATCTCCCTACCCTCATGTCTCACGCCGAATCTAGATTGTAGTATGGCTGGTGAAGGAGTAACACCTTTGATGCACTTCATTAGATGTTTGTGTTGGACGATAATGAGGTTGGGTGGGGATGATACTAGTGATAGAGCTTAGTGGCTATCCTCAGATATAGGTTGGTGGATTTAAAGCCGATTTAGGTAGGCTGATTATTCTGTGCACCACCTATGATATAATGTGTGATTAGACCAGGTGTGTCCCTTTTGGGCTGTATTTAGCCAGATGCGGTTATACAAGATAGTTAGCTACTCGATGTGATGACTTTGTACTTTAGTTGGGTGCGGCTATGCTAGAGGAGTAGCTTCCTTATATGATAATATTGTACTACTTGAATGCGATGTATTAGGTTGGTAGCAGTGTTATGTGATGATATTTTTCCCCTAGCTTGGTATGAGCCTGGGAGATGGTGGTATATGAATTGAGCTTTGCTAGATCTGTATGTCTCTTTGTATAGGTGTGTACTTGGCCCCTTCATTAACGGGCACCTTTTGGAAACTATGGCATTTGGGATATGGTTAGTCATGGCTCAGGGCCATGGTTGGGTAGGGGAGGTTATACCTTGTGACTAGGTCTTTGAATCCATCCTATAGGTTCGAGATATTAGCCCTAGACCAATTAGCATGTTGATTTATTTTGTGTTGCGAGCATACATTAAATGTTTTAAAGGGTAACTGGACTTTTGACAAAGTATTACTAGAAACTGGTTTCTTATATATATTATAATTTCCACAACTGAACTCATGAGCAGTATGGAGTTATTTTTTCCCATCACGAGAGGCTATTTTCCCACTATCACTGTGATTTTTTGGGTCTTTCTGAGATTTGGATTTTTGCCTATATGGTTGGATTTATGTTTTTACTGAGATATAATATATGGGACAAGCATGAGTTTTGGCCTTTTAGCCCTGATGACTAGGGCATTGGATGCCTTTTTACGAGGATTTTATACGTGGGATTGGATCACTCCACGTACCCTTCAACCTGGAATGCCACGCCTGGGGTATATTGTATGGCCGAGGAAGGGGTATAAAGGATAAGCTAGGCAAGTATATAGGATAGCTTCCATGGGTCTGTTCCTGACTAAGTCATGTACCGGGGAGGGTGCATACGGGTACCTATCTACCTTTTATTACCCATATGCATTGCATCCTTATCATTGATTTTTACCCTTTGGTATTTACGAGGGGAGTACTTATTGGGTTATTTGGTTCCCTAATTGTACCTTCCGGTAAAATAAAGCACCGATCGGGTTTGTTTTCTAGTAGATCTTATTTGTTTCCCTTTTGTCTCTTATAGGTATCATTTATGTACTTGTTGCATTTGCTGCTAGCTTAAGATGTTAGTGGTTTGGTATTCCCTTGACGATCCTTCCTTGTATTGGTTAGCTTGGAGATTCAGGTACTTATCACGTTTGGTCATGATCTTTTTGTGACCCGAGTCTATATGTTGCCCTTTTTTAATGGCTTTTCTTTATACCTATAGTCGGGACTGCACCCCTAACATATAACCCTTCCTTGTATTCACTAGCAATTATTGTAGTTACTTTCCTTTTGTATGTTATGTGTCATTGATTTACTTACTATTGATTGTCCTTTAATTTTCCTATTCTTACTTTTTCCCTGTCAACCTATGATGCCAATTGGGTACTTGTTGTTTTTTGTACTCATCTTACACTACTGCATGTTTTCCCTAGTGAAAGATTTAGCATGAGTTATCATGGTGGACGTTATCGTGCGGACTAGCTTGGTATTGTTTAGGAGATATGGTGAGAATTTTGCACTCATGTTGGCCAGTCTTCCTTCTGCATCTACAGTTGTCCCATTGGGAGTCTGGATAGTTATATATAGTTTTGCCCCATTATGGGTTGTATTTTAAACTTTTTTGTATATGTATAGTCGACAAGGATGATACCAAGTTTTAGAGAGTCATGTTCAGTTGTGTACTCAATACATTATATCTATTTATTCTCTTCATCTCCTTTTCCTTTTTTTAGGTTTCTGGGTACTGGCCTATCGTTACTTGCTCTAGTCCAGGATTAGACTTATCTACAAGTAAAATGTAGATGCCATCACAACTCAACTTTTGGGTCATGCTAGAGTGGTATAAGAGCTCTAGGTTCACCGGTATCTCTAGCTGTATGAGTGGTTGTTGATTGGTACATAGACATTTGTATCCCATCTTCAGGAAGCTATATGTCACTCTTTAGGAAAGTCTCTTACTTCTTGAACATTTACGTGCATGTATGGTCATTGAGTTCCTATCTCTTCTTTTGGCTCTACTCCTTTAGATGATTAGGAAGAGGCCCTTGGTGGGCACCCATAAGATCTCTGTGTTTGTTCCCAGAGTTCAGAATTAGAATTGAATGCCAAAAGACCATATTATTAGACATAGAGTTTGGAAGCCCTTAGGCTCCAGTAGGGGTTACTGTCATATCGGTTTCGTAGGGCGCTGGAATTCATTCAGGAGTACCAGTGGATGTTTAAGTGGAGCATTGGTTGAGGATGAGTTCCATTAGTTTTTAGTAGGGGTCTTTCACTATTAAGATTGTGCAACATCATTTGATAGAATGACTAGACACATCCCTACATGGTATGATATGAGATATGAGAGGATCGCGGTTTTCTGAAGGGAATTAGCTTCCACTCCATATGATGACAAAGCACTTGGTAGTAGCAGGGTATACTCTTGGGTGTTTTCAGAGAGTTTTGTCCCTTGAAGGGGCTTTTCGTAAGACCTACGAGGTTGGTGGTTAGGAGGTTTACCAGGTGGAAGGAGTTGGTTGTGATCTATCTAGAGATCTAAAAGGCGAATACTTATGTGAGGCAAAAATAGCACATATTTAGCCATTATTTCCTTATATTTTAATATTTTTATTTGTTTCTTGATTAATAAAAATTTTATATTGTGCTAATATGGTATATTATGGTGTAGTAATTATTTGACGTGAAAAGAAAGAAGTTTGGAGCTCAAACGAATTAAATATGAGAGATTACAAAAGAAATTTCAAGCAGCAAGTTTAATGGAATAAATTTAATATTATATTCAAAAAAATATAATAATATAATATTCATTCAAATTGCAATTGTAGTTTGCAATTTGCAATTGTTATGTTCTGAGCTGTTTTTTCCCTATTTGTGATTGGTCAGCTGAAATTTCAAGCCAATCACGATGTGATCTACTTCGTGATGGTATTCTGTTAATCCATCATGATACGGATCACGTTGTGATCCCGTTTGAGTTTGTTAAGAATTGTTTTCCAAGTTTTTTTTGGACTTGGTTATTTTATTTAGGATTATTTCCTACACCTATAAAAATCCAAGTTTATACAATAATTAGGGGAGGGTACATATTATTTTAGGGTAGAGATTATTTTGAGTACAACATTGTACATAATATTTTTAGAAGACTTTTAATCTAGGGCAAGATCTTGGAGCCGTCGTGGAGACCGGAGAATA
>JBDJHY010159146.1:1081-12653 GCA_039654485.1 Withania somnifera
ATAGGAACAACTATTATAGGCCCATTGGATGGTGGCCCTTTAGTAATGCGGTAACATCGATTCGCAACTGCTCTAGCTCAACTTGAAATCTGACCCATTTAGATGGGCTCATAAGATGGTGGTGCACATTCATGAGCTCCTCCATAACTTCGATCCTATCTTGGATCGTGTCATACGAATCCAAATTTTCCTTGATTTTATGGTCCATTATTAGCTCAAACTCTACCGGTAAAACCTCTAGATAAGTCTTATTTTATCTTACCCTTTTAAAAAGTCTTGCAAATTTTTTTGGGGTAAAATTAAACATAGACGGTGATAGATGGTCTGCGAAAAAACTGGATGGTAGGACTTATGGTCCCTAGGCACTAGAATCTTTGTGCATGATGGGGATGAAAGCTGCATCTATTGAGTCAGTGCCCATCTGATCGCTAGATCCTGGTTTGGCAATAGACGTGGCTCCATCTTTTTTTCTTTTTAATCTTCAACTTAGAAAGATCTTTTGAACTCTCTACATCATATATCTTGAGGGATCAGCGCCAACATCAATGCCTAGTAGGATAGGTACCTTGGCCTAATAATAAAGCTCACAGATTAGACAAGGATATGAATAAGTCATACTTTCATGCGTAGTGCGCATTCGTAGTTCTTAAGTGATTAGATGGCCAAAGTTTAATTTTTACTTGGAGACTAGGCAAGCTACCAACACTGCATCCTCGTCAGTCAATTTGTCATCCCCTTTTGGTTTAATCCTCATCCGAGCCACTGCCTACTAGAACTTAGTAATGAAATATAGTGATGCAGTCTAATTTAGTGATGCAGTCTGATTAGCAAGCGTGGGTTGTGTAACCATGCTAGCTCAATATCCATCCGTACCTGGGCAGACTAGTCCCACTGGGTCTTACAGTTATCATATCAGTAGAAATAGTTTAGATGGTCATATAGAGGCACATAATTAGGACCAAATAAGAATCAGTATAGTTTGCTCTGATATATCGGCATGCACTCGTTGAACTATAATACTATCCAAGACTCCTAACTCTAATATTTTCTAGCCCTTTGGAGTTACCCATTACAGTTTTTCCTTGTAATTCACATAGAACTAACAAACTAATGTTCTATAGTATTGGCCTAGTGGTTTGTTTAGCCACTCGAGCTGGTAGGCCTTGAAGACTCTCTCAATTTTTATATAGTCGGGCAAGTGGTTTATGACTATTTGGACTTCTTCGGTAATGCGTCTCCAGTACTGGCCTTTAGTATTTGTGAATAACCCCTTAGTATAGATCTTATACGAACCAGGAACAACTCATCGAGAATCATCTCAAAATTCTAATTTTTTTTATTACTTGATATATTTCTCCCTATAAGTCAGCATCAGGAGCTTCTACTAGTGCGGGATTAGTATTTTTCTCACTACTGCTACTACTATTGTTGCTGACCCCGAATAAACTCTGAGACTTATCCACTGACTACTCATCAGATGAGGACGTCAAAATCAGGGAAGGTCCGGAAGGTGTATGGGTCTGGCGAGTCTGCCGGTGGGTCACTCACTGTTCAGGGCTAGAATCTTCATCCCTTAGCCTCGGTGACACTTCCACATTGGCCTCCGCCTCTTCATTATGGTATTTTTGGTGCCATATGTACCTAGATGAAAGTTGAATGTTAGTAGACACATCGGTGAAACAAGACAAATGTAATATAACCGGGTCAGATGGAAGAACTAGACGTTTTGTATTATACTAGATGATTTGGCTGGTCAACCATTTGTTTCTAGATGGAGAAACAGGCAAGACATTTGAGAGTAGATGACTCATGTGGTGTCCTATCTAGTATCCTTTATACATAAATCAATTTAAATAGTTTATTGTCGGACGGGTGGTCGAAGTAAGCGTTTCATCTCCAAGAAAGCGATTCATCTACTTCTCCACCTAACTGTGAACCAACTGTATGGAGTTAAGTTCCACCAATTTTTAAACCAATGTATCCGAAGCATCATGTCTAGGCAATTCTACACTTCAAATTTACAATGTGTAAAAGAAAACAACTCAATCCCCACACAATAATTAAAACAAGAATAACTAGTGCAAGATGCTACCACTAAAAAATAGTGGGTGTTCAGAATTCACCCACTTTCCCATGCTTATGAACAGACAATTAAAAACTATAAAATAGTATACATTACAACTAAACTCTTTCCAGTTGAATTCCTGACAAGCAAATTATAAATTAGCGTTAGTTTTCAGTAGATGAGTTGGGTTCTTGTAAAAGTAGGAGACAGGTGCCAATGTAAGATTTTATAGTAGGGAAGTAGATATTGGAAGATGAGACATTAAATGTGTGTTAATAGGGGAGGGAAACGTGCATTTGAGGAAGTGTGTTCATTTGAAGTTGGTGGGTATCCGATCAACAGGGATTTAATATCCCTTTTGACCAGGTGGGTCGGGTCGAATCTATGCGTTAAAAGTCCCGATCCATTTACTTTTTAAAAATTTCCTCAGATAAATGTTTGGGTGAACCGTCTCATGAAAGATAGTCCACTTATTTATTCCATCTGAGGCCACCCTTATCTAGTGGGTTCCCATCCAGATGATTGGACTGGGCCTCATCTTGTACAAGATGAATCATCTAGTATTCCATCTAATTAGTGTGGCCATCATTAACTCTGTCCCCCTATGCACTAACGCACTTGGCATTTATAATCATAGAAACTATTTCTAAAAAAAATATATAAATAACCATTGATAACTAAAAACAAAAAGAATAAAAAATAATGAGGGATAGAAATTTGGGTTGCCTCCCAACAGAGCTTGATTTAACATCGTGGTACAACGGCTATCTCAAATTCCTTAGACTTTTTCCTTGTTGGGTATCTGTACAGTATCGCCTGGGAAGCATTCCAACCCTCTGTTAGTTTAGAGATATGGATAGCTTCCCCATATGAAATTCTAGATGCCTGATCAAGGTCGAGTGAGAGTCAACCCTCTGATCAATTTTGAATTCTTAGTATTGATAGATTGAATGCTTTAGGCATACAAGTCTACCTTGGTCAGTACTTTCCCCAATATTTTTTTTATTCTGATGGTATTTTTCTCCCTCTCGCATTTCCCTCAGGCATATAAACTCCGCTTTGATTTTTGTTGAACACCTCCATATCTTTCCAACCACTCGGATCTTTATCCTGGTAGGCTCTTCTATCGTTGAAATAATTGCGGTTGTAGTTTCGACCTTGAGTTCCCTATTGGAACCCCCTGGTACTAGAGGTACTTGGCCTCTTCGTCTGAGTCAGAATCATTCTCTCTGCATGGTCCTTTCTCACAGGGCGTTACATTATTGACTCTACTGTAGTTATTCTTGATCAATTGTTTAGATATCATATCAATCTGTGTCTTTATATGTTCCATATCCTGGTCTCTCTCATCCTCTCATTGGCATTGTTCTGCCGATAAAATATAATTCTTGGCCAACTAGATATTTCAGACTCACTGGTATGCCATCCTCTTATATTTTTCGTTACTGTGCCAACTCTTGGGATACCTGTGCAAAGTGTACGACATGTCGGACCCTCCGGTGATTCCATCCACAGCTAATTTCAAAGGGGCATTTAGCGCACGATAGAATATCTCCTTCAAGTAGTTATCTCCCAACCATGTGTGGGACATTGATCATCTTGTTAAAATGTAGCCACACTTCGTGAACTGCTTCATCAGGCTTCTACCTAAAGTTTGTTATTTCATCCCTTAGTACCAGCATTTTGTAAGGGGGAAAAGAACCTTTCTAGGAAAGCCTCTTTTATCTCTCCCTAATTTTCTATAGAGTCGGGTGGTAGATCATTGAGCTATATAGTATTTTCTCCACTCAGTGATAGTGGGAAAAGCCTCAATTTGATAGTGTTCTAAATCACTTAGTCAAGTTGTATGACTTGAAAATGGCTATGAAACTCTTCAGGTGAAAGTTTGGGTCCTCACCAGCAACTCCTCTAAA
Source organism: Withania somnifera (assembly GCA_039654485.1). Taxonomy (NCBI): domain Eukaryota; kingdom Viridiplantae; phylum Streptophyta; class Magnoliopsida; order Solanales; family Solanaceae; genus Withania; species Withania somnifera. The sequence goes on from JBDJHY010159146.1 coordinate 5,060, forward strand.
CAGACCTTTCATAGTCAATAATTGAATCATTGTGGTGGTGTTGTTGAATTTTCTACTTGGAGTTAGTGGGGGTAGAATGATTACCTAGTATCCCAAGCCCCGTTAAGGTCTGTATTATTTTCATTGACATACACCTCATGATGCCTCATAGGTTGAGGTCTGCGGGGTTCATCTGGATGATTTTCTTGTTGTGCATCTGCGGAGTGCTGTTTAGTGTCAGATAGAGCGAGATTATCAAACCTATTCATTCTTGCAAACGTTCTTGACATATCAATATCTAAAGAAAACAGAGGTACTCCTACACTCTGAGTATTTGGCATGCACTACCTGTGCCCTACAACAGACAAAAAAACACAAAATGTGAAAACTAGAAATGAACAAAACTAATAGTTACTATACTTAGACTTCACCAATAGCCTAATTTTGCGACAACAGCGCCAAAATTTGATATATCTCAAATTACACTTTCCACCAAAGAATAAATGATCATTGTTAAAATATAGAACCCAAATAGGTTGGGGTCGATCCTATAGGGAATATGGTATCAGATGTACGTCCAGTAGTAGTAGCTAATAGTTAGTATTTCTTTCTAGCCATGAACGAAAAGTAAAACAGGGGATTATGTGTATAACAATGTTCATTGTTGATGCTTGTGATTATAGACTGATTCAAGTGTGTTATTAACCTAGGTTCATGTTCACCATGGTTCAACAAACCTTTGGATTGTAATCTTATACAGTTGTGTAATCTTTCCTAAACATAGAGTTACATACAAATCCAATGTTATCTACCTAAGTGTTTCTAAACCTTTAATCCTAAATAAATCTCTTTTACACTCGGTTAGGGATATGAATGAGTATGTTGTGCTTATCGTGGTAACTAAAGATGATTACTCTTGCTACAACAGTAACCATTAGACGAGGGTTAACGCCCCAAATCTCTTAGCATAATCTCAACTCCTAGTTTTAAACTCAGGGTTAGTGCTAGTTAACCTAGGCGTGATCTAGTGTTTGCAACCACTAAAATTCATTTATTACATAGAGATTAAATTCATACATTGGAATAGATGCAACAACTAGTTATAAATTACAATCCTAATGTAGTTTAACTCATGGTTCCCACAACACTAGGGTTGGGGTTTTACCCCACCATTGATATCAACATACAATAACGAAACTGTAAAGTAGTGAATAACATCCCACAGAATTAAACTTCCAATTAATTTTAGAATGATGATCAAGGAATTCAGCACTTGTGTTCTTGAAAGAATATGGGTATCAAACCCTAAAATCACAAGTCTTAATTCTCTCCAATTATCTTTCTCTCAAAAATTCTTTCTAAAACTATACTAATTCTGCTATTTATAGAGTATGGGTGTAATTTCAATATCAAAATCCTATACTAAGCCTCCGTTAAGTTTAGGCAAAACTTTGACGAAACTCCTAACGACAGACATATCGTCTGGTCTTCCATCTTTAACTTTTTTCATACAGTGAACTTGGAATGAGGAGAAAGCTTTGGGCGAACCATCTCCAAATAGATGAAACTTCTATTAGAGTCTCCTGGGTATTATTCTTCATCCAATAAAGCATAAGTTAGATGATGGGATTAGGCGAATCGGCTATTTACAGACGGTTTTTTTGGTCCATCATCTATCGTCATTGATATGATATCGGGAAGCACCAATCTCTCTAGACCTCTATATCAAGGTCTATTCAAGATAAATTGAGGCATAGACAATGTGAAAGCACTAAAGAAAGCTTCAACATGCAGATCCGAGGATTAAGAGGAGCAATTTTGTGTAAGAAAGATAGCTTGGGCGATAATTGATGACATTAAGGTCTTAATTTGAAGAGACCTAAACTTGAGAGGTCAATTTGTAATTTGGAGTCACTTTTGGACTCATGTGTAAATAATAAAAGTCCTACTATTATAAATACTAGGTCTTTCAAATTTTAGAGTAATTTTGTCAAATTTATTTTTTTGGAAGAACTAAATCAAACTTATATGCTTGTAGTAGTTTTCTTAGTTTTAGTGTAGGATTTAGTGATGGTGTTCATCCATTGTTGGTTACAAACTTCTTGTCATGAACATTACATCGAGATACTCATTTGTGGAATCCAATAGATTTTCTCATTCGGTTATTTTCAATCTCTTCTCCTATTAGTTAATTCGATAATTCGGATTAACTATTCTTATTCTTAACTTCTCCCTTCCTATTTCTCAATCTATCCTTTATTTTTTTTAATTATGTGTATTATTATTTTCATTTTTTCATTAATGATGCATATCGATTTATCTTGGATCTCGTATCATATCATTGGTATCAGAGCCTAGGCTCATAATTTCCTTCAACGGATTACAACCCTAGGTTGTAAAATAGAAATCAAAAGTTTCAAAAAAACTGAAATTTGACCCAATTTAAATTATTGTATTAGTTGATTTTTATTATTAGGAATCGTTCTCCTAGTAATTTGGATCACATGTCTCAAATTTGGATTTAGTTGAATTGCTACCTCTACCGTTGTTCAAGGTTGATCTTGAATGTGATTTAAAATTGGGATCAATTAAAGAATATTTAAGGTTTGAAAACTTTAAATTCATTAATTATAAGTTGCAAGTATCATCTGGTTCAAATTTCGTTCAAATCGGAGTTGAATTGAGGTAATTGCAATTTTTGTTGTTCTTCATTTTCATCTTCTTCAATCAGAATTTTTGAGCTCAATTGGAGTTGAATTGTTAGAATCTAAATTTTTTGGGTATTGAGAAGTGATTCTTACATACCAAGGAGCTTAGGGGTTAAATTTAGTAGAGATTAGTGGAGTTTTGGTGAGTTTTTAAAATTTGAATTCTAAGTTCTCCATGTTCTTAGTTTCTAGATTCTCGAACTCAAATCGTGTTGATTTGGATGGTTTTTGGGATCCAAAAGTTGATAGAATTGTTTCTTATACTTAGATGAGTGTGGGAATCAATTTTTGTAGAACTTGGAGTTGGTTTGTGTTGAAGTCAAATTTTGGGGGTTCATACTAGATCAGTTTTTGCTGCTCCATTTTTGTAGTTATTTATTGTTTTTCAGGGTTCCAAAAGTTACTAGATGTGTTTTTCATAGCTCAAGGAGCGTGGGAATCAAATATGGAGAATTTTGTATTTGATTTGATAAGGTTTCCAATTTTTGGAAGATGAACCTTCATAATGTTCTTCAAGCTTGCGTGTGAAGAACAAGTGGGTTTGAATTCGGCTGCGAATTGAATGTTGAAAAGCATTAGAGTTTGTTCCCCATATCAAAGAGATTTCATGGATCAAATTTGAAGTGAATTGGAGTTCATTTTGAGGGTGGTTGGAGATTTGAATGTGAACAAGTTCTTGAATGTTCTTCACATCTTCATGTGAAGAAGATGAAGAACAAGTACGTTTGGTCCATCATCCTCACCTTGAAGTTGACATTTGATGTTTAAAATTTTACAATATGATTCTACAAGTCATAAGGACCCTGGGTTTAAATTTTTGTTCAATTACGAAGTGATTTGAACGTTTTCAAAATTTTGGTCTTCTTGGTGTTCTTGCTTGAATTTATGTCTTGATGAATGTGTTCTTCAAGGTGTGTTGTTTGATCCAAGTGGAGTTTGAAATTGAGTGCAAAAGGTATTTTTGGCTGAGGTATTTTAGTGGGAAAACATAAGGTTTGGGGGTACAAAAGTAATTACAAAGAAGGGGAAAATCCCGTGCAAGCCCCAAGTAGACCGTCCATAACGGCGGAGGGACTGCCCAAAACGGCAGCCAGCCTTCTCCTCCACCAAGAGGGACAGTGGTCTTCCCTCTGGAAAGCGGTACACCCTGCTTCCAAGATATTTCCTTGCTGACAATCATGGCGTAGGTCCACCTTTGACGGCGGTCAAGTACACTTGAAAAACACTTCTAAAACTACTCAAACTTGGTGGAAACATCTCTCATTGGTAAAATTCAAGTTTATTAATCTTAGTTTCAGTTTTTAACATCAATTTCTTTCTGAATTCCTACAACTAGTTAACAACTAGTAATCCTTCTACTTAGTTGTTAGTTCTTTGTATCCATTTTTGTTTGTGCTTTCTTTTAAGCTTTTCTCTTTTATTACATTGTAGTTCTTTGGCTCTTGTGCTTTTCTTATTTTGTACATTGTTTGAGTCAACAAAAATCTACTCTTCTAAAAAGTATAAGTATCCTTGTGAAGTGATTGGTCAAGTTAATTCCTTATCAACCGTGGAAGAATGCCTTAGGTACGTTGAGTGAAAATTCAAATACGAGAGACGTGACGCCTTAAAAACTAACTTGTTTTTTGAGTGTTCCAGTTCCCTAAAGTTAATATGTACTCCATGAATTCCGATTATTCTTGTGATCACATGAGTAGTTATGGAGGAACTCGTGAGAGCAAACTAGGGTTCTATAAGGACCTTGGTAGTTTTCGTTGGTATGATGGAGGAATTCAAGAGATTGGATCCTATGATGACGAACATGGATTGAATTGTTATGGAGTCATCCAAGAAGGGGAGTGTTTATGAGGTTGTGAGGTTGGTTTTTCACCCTTGTCTTGTGCTTCTTCATACTAAACACAAGGAAGGCAAGTCCCAGAGAGAGACGTGCTTATAACCAATGTGAGTGTGGATAGTAATGAAGGCTTGTTACTTAAATTAAATAATTATTCCATGAACAACTATATCACACCTCATGTGGTTGGTCGGTTGGGATTTCTTTGGAACTTGAAACAAATCCTTTATCCATTCCGAGGATATTGGGTAGATAGGGAAGTAAGGGTTCCACTTTCACTCAGAGATCTTCAAGAGTTGGTATGGTGTGACATCGTTCCAATGAAGGGTTACCAAATACTTTTGGGATGTACTTGATTCCTAATCCATTAAATTCAATATGTTCAAGATTGGTACCACTACATACCGGAGTTTCAAGGGCATCCATCCTTCTCACCTTTGCCCATAGAAACTAAAGAGGCGAGTGAAGATCTTCCAATTAAACCCTCATTCTTACATGAGAAAAGCTTGGATGAGGACCCAAGATCTTCAAAATGGGTTCTTGACAAGATTTACCAATTATTTTCTAAGCTTAAGGCCGAAGAGGTACATGAACCTATGAAGGCTCCTTGTAGAGGTGCAATGGAGGAGTCTTTAGTAAAAGCAAAAAAGTATGGACCGTGTGAGGTTGATACTAAGGAGTCAAGAATAAAAGTGACTACTTCAACTCCTTGTGCAACCAAGTGGAATATTGATGTGTAAGGGTCATCCAAGATTTCACCCAAGATCTTTGGAACTTATCCCAACTCCAAACAAAATGAGAGACAAAAGATAGAGAGGAGAAAGAGAGTGATATGTGACAATCCTAGAGTGAAAAAAGGAGAGGATGTATGGAGTGAAGTGAGTACATTGTCACGAACTTATACTAACTTTATTCTCCCTCTAGTTGTTTTGATTCTTATGCAGGGATTCTTGGAAGCAAGCCTAAGAAATCGCCTCAACATGCTAAATTACATGGGGTTTATGGAAGATTTTCAAAGGAGCTAGTTTTCTCCGAGGAGGAATATCAAGGAAAGAATTATTTTTGTATGCTCAAAGGTAAAAAAAGATAAACTTTACACTCTTGTGGCTAGTAGCCAAGTGGATGTGAGTGATAGCTTGTATCGCGAAAGGCCTAATGAGCTTTTGACTTGTGATGCACATGGTAACATCTAGGTACATGGTAATTCTAATTTTGTGAGTAGACAAACACTAGTTTATCCATTAGATGACCAAGTTGACTCTCCTTGTGAGATCACTTCGTGTCCACCTAGTGTTAATGCTCATAGCTTGGAAAGAAGGGTACGACCTTATGAAATACGTGAACCTTTGGTAACGATATTGCTGAATTGTTTGATTATTTAAGGAACCCAATTGGTGATTGTTTTAATAATGAGATTCTTAATTGTGTTTTGTTGTTCGACACCCTACCCTTATTTTATATGTATGATCTCTATTCATATGGTTATCATGGGAGGTGTGAGTCAAACTAGGAATCCTTATCTTGAGGATGAGTTTGCTAAACTAGTTTGTTCAAAATATGGAAACGACGTGTGTGAAACCTTTGAGCTTGAAATGCCACTGACTAGAATGTTTGATTATAAGGTACAACTTGAGTATAAAAATGACCCACTATAAGAGGGACTAGATAATATGTCTAATAAACCTTATGGTACTGAAGGAGTTATTAAAATTGACCTTGAGGATAGTCATGTCGAGTGCTTAAATGGTGATTTTTGTTCCTTGAATTATGATTTCCTTTCTAGTTTTTACAAAAGGACTCATGAATAGGAGTATAAACTCAAGGATAATAGTTTATTTTATGATTTCATATCTATAGATGATTTATCTAGTGGGATATATCATGATCTTGAATGTATAGCTTCCTTTGGGGGATATAGCTTGTTTGACAACCCATTATGGTTGGATGACACACTTTTCAAGGAATGAAATCCTTTCTTATGGGAATGGTAGTACATTACTTGGAGAGGCTGGTGTTGAAGAGTAAGGTGATACTTTTTCCATGATTGCTTCTTTATCTTTGAGTATTTCCAATTTGGATCAATCACATGTTGTACTTGAAACAACAAGTACCATTTCTCATGAGAGCAATTTGGATGAATTCATGTTGAGAGACACCTTTATTTATTACTTATTTTTTATATAATTATTATTTTATTGTTGTGGATTGTATTATGTATGCAAGTAAGAGCAACAATGGGGTAATCGGGCTCTCCTATAACCCGAATGCATGGAACTCTTTCCCATTTGACCCTGGTAACAAATTAGATGTATCCTTTTTTTAGAGTGGAGCTTGGTCACATTACCAAGCAATGTTCGAGTCCATGGTACCTCCTAGGTATCTATACCATGAGTGATAATCATTGCCACCTATAATGGGATTAGCAAGATAGGTTAGGTGATTGGACTCCATATGGAATACCACTTTGTTAGGAGGATTATTTGAGCCAAGTATCTCATATTTTTCTTGAGAATTTGTTCTTCTTTGGACATAGTGATACTTGGTTATCCCATAATAGTGAGCACTTTGGAATGTTAAACTTGAGTTATTCTCTTCTTGAAAGTTATAAAAGAAGTGTCATAGCCTCATAAGGATTGAATGTGGATGATTATCTATTTTATGTTCAACCCACATATAACTCTCTTCTATTGATGTTGCCCTCCTATGGGAGATCTTTTGCACTTATCAAGTAGGGTAGCCAAAAGTATTGTGCCATAATCCTTATTTTATTTATTAGGGTGTGGTGGAAGAATTGTTTATCATTAGTATTTCTTATTTGTTGGTGTCTTATAATTTACACTAACCCTTGTGCTAACCCTCATTCAATGAGGAATTATTGGTTTTGTGTTCCTCTGTTGTTGTTGCAAGGTTTGGATTTCGATGACGAATTCTTTTTAAGAAAAGGTGGATAATATGATATCAAGAAACACCAATCTCTCTAAACCTCTATTTCACAATGTTTTTAGACTCTGCTCGGCAAGCGACTCGGCCGAGCTTAGGGGTCGGGGGTCAATGGGTTCAACCGGTTGACCCG
>JBDJHY010159165.1:0-12653 GCA_039654485.1 Withania somnifera
ATGGCATCCGTGTTAATATGATGCACGTGACTTAGAAATTAGCCTAGTTATGCCTGTGTATGGAAGAGGTGGTTTGTAATTATATATATATATATATATATATTATTGATATGCTATACATTCATTATACAAGACGGTGGGCCACATGATTCGTTTGAGAGTGCATTGGGGCTAGGTCAGTATCACCACATACTTAATGAGCCGTGAAGGCTAGACATTGATAATACTAAGGACGATGGACAATGAGATAAACTGATAACTTGGAATTTTTTGATAATAATATAAGTTAAATAACCTTTTAATTGTTTTATACTCTGGTATCGGGAAATATCATATTAACTAATAAAAGGCTGGCACTTGAGTTTGACTTCATTCAACAGTGAGTACAGTTTTTTGATATTTGTCACACATACTGGGTTGGAGACTTTATGATACAGTTCCCTTGAGGACATTGGTGATACCATGACATTGAGGCATTGAATGCCATGACTTGTCGAGATTACGTCTTACTGAGATTATTGATATAAGGCATTGAATGCCATATTGTAACACCCTTTGAGGCACTATGGTTTGGGATGTGATTTTATGATGACATTAGAGATTGTACATGGCGGGCGTACCACCATGCACCTTGCTTCTAGGCTGCGGCAATGCGGAGGAAGGGTATAGGATGGAGCAGGCATACACGGAAACTAGGTTTAGCCTTCTATAGATTCTTCCTACTGGGCCTATGGGTACTAGAGATTAATCATACACAGGACAGGTTACTTCATGTGAGTGTATTTACTTTTCTGTACTTGTCTTCCTTAGTGTACGCCTGACTGAGATGTAAGGCCTACAGGTGAGCTTGGTTTTTGTGTTTAATTTATTTATTATATTTTTGATTAACTGTTTAGTTATTGTAGTGTTACTTTTGATACATTTTGGTTATGCGAGATAATTGTACTAGATGCCTTTTTATTATTTATCTTTCCCTTACTTGAGGTTATCGGTATACCATCCATGTTCTCTTCCTATCTTCTATTTGAATCTTGATTAATTATTGTTATTATTCACATATATTTCTATAAGGATTCTGGATACGTCTTTCCTTCTTGCCTGAGATCCTATTAAGTGATTTAGCTAGCGATGACCTATTTTACTTATTCTTCAATGTTAAATGAGTATCTAGCTTTCATGATGTACTATTTGCTTTTGTGACCCTACTTTATTGTATTCAGTTATATACTACTTTTATTATTGTTGTGTGCCTAGTGGGCCTTCGAAGCCTACTAGGTACAGGTTACTACACGACTTGTATCACATACTACACTTGTTCCCCTAGGGCAAATCCGAGTACCAGTGGCCAACGTTGATTACGGTTTTTTGTTTGTGCTTGTTGCTACTTACTTCAGAGATTTAGGGTACGCTTAGCTTCAAACTATTCCTTCTTTGATTGGTCTCTTTGTACTTTTGGAGATATATTTATATTAGACTTTTGACTTTATGTTCTATTCTTAGAGGTTCTATTTTGTTACACTAGTACTGAGTTTTGGGAATTTGTTGGCTCATTGTAGTTCTGCTACCATGAGTATTTTTCCTTTCCTTTATAGTTTACTTATTGTACTTGTGCTTTCCGCTATGATGTAATAGTCCTCTACTTCGGGTTTGAGCTATAGGATTGGTTCTCATACTGGTGGTATTATAGGTGCCATCATGATCCATGAAATCCTTTCATGACAAATTGGTATCAGATCTCTAGGTTCGTCGATGTCAATGTATAGAAAAAATTATCTAGTAGAGTCATGCGGATTGATGCAGAGATGTCTGTGGATTATCTTCTGGAGGTTATAGTGAAATGTAGAAAAGTAACTCATTCTTTCTAATCCAGTGTTGTGCGTACATCCTTGATGGTTTCTTAAAAGTTCTCACTCATTGTCATCACTCTTTCGTAGAAGCCTCGTACACATTTATCAACAGCTAAGAAGATAACCAGAATTGCTGCTAGAGCACCTACAAATGTACCTAATCCTGCTGCTACTCCTGAGACTCTATTAGTGCCTGCAACACTAGTTGCAGGACCTATTGTAGCACCTATTCAAGTGCCTGTTGCAACATTTTCTCCAGATATCCGTAACATCTTGTGGCAGTTGCTCAGTGCCTATGGTGGTCCCCCTATCGATGAGACATAGATAACCATTCCAGTCTCACAGCCTACAGCTGTAGTTCCTCCAGTGTAACCAATTCCACCGGTTTGGCCTATCCATTCGGTATAGCCAATGAAGCCTGTGCCACCAATAGTTGTTCCTGCTCCTTGTCAGGTTCTTTCAATACCAGGTATTGTTCCGGAAGATGAGCAATAGGTAGCTATGAAAGATTCAGAGTAGAAGCTCCAATCGAGGTTTTTAGATTAGATCTCCCTCGGTTCACTGGAGTTCCAGGGGAAGACACTCATGAGTTTATCAAGGAGTTTGAATAGAGACTAGGTAACATGGGTATCTTGAAGACCCATGGAGTGGGTTTCCTTGCTTACCAGATGCGTGGTGCAACCAAGAAGTGGTGGAGAGAATTTGTTTCTTATAGACCTGTGGGTTCACTCTAGTTGACATGGGCTGAGGTCTATGAGGTATTCATGAGGAAGTTTGTTTCGAGAATTGAGAGGGAATGTTTTGAGAGAAGAGTTCAACAAGATTGAACATAGTTCTATGTCAGTGCGAGAGTAAGAGGCCTGTTTCCACCAATTGTTTATCTATAGGGTTGAACTTATGCCTACAACGATAGAATGGGTCCTCAAGTTTGAAAATAGGTTGCGGGATAGACTGCGAGAGTTAGTGGAATTATTGGTTTTTAATGGATGACCATTCTAGGCCGTAGTTGATCATGCTGGTACTTGTGAGATTCTTTATCGCGAGCAACGGGTGTGAAGTGAAAACATGCAGCGGCAATAAGGAACATATAATGGGTCCCTTTATCGGGGACATGGACAGTCTTATTACTCACAAGGTCAGGCAAGCAGGATATCACGGGCTATATTATAGGTTTCTTTACCTCATCCAACTCAATTTTCTTGAGGATCTGAATCTTCTTATTGTGGTAGTCAGATGGGTTCTAGTAGAGGTTCCCGACAAAGTGAGCCGTCAGGGTCATGTTTAGAGTGTGGAATTATAGGCCACTATGCTAGAGCTTGTCCTTAGAGGGGCACTATTCAACTTGATCCTCAGTCTGTACAGTCTTTGAGGTCAATGCCTCCTCCGGCTATAGGTGGGTCACAAGTTGGTTATTGTGGTGGTGGCCAACATGGTAGGGGCGGTGGTTGTGGTAACGATCGTCATGGTGGTGATCTCCAAATATATGCTACGCCAGCTAGGACAGAGATGGAAGCCTCATATGCTGTTATTACAGGCTTGATTTTTGTGTGTTCTATACCTACGTCATCCTTATTTTACCTCGTATCCACTTGCTGTTTTAAGTCTACTTATTTTGCACCCATTTTGGGGTTGCCTAGTGAGATATTATCAATATCTATACGTGGTTATACCCCTGTAGGGGATTCTTTAGTAGTGGATTGGGTGATCAGGTCATGTATGATTTTTTTAGTGGGCTGGATACTTGGCAAGACTTGATGCTATTAGATATGGTAGACTTTGATATTATACTAGGAATGGATTGGTTTTCCCCTTATCGTGCGGTTCTAGATTGTTATACTAAGACCATTATCTTAGTTGTCTCAGGTTCATCCCCGGTTGAATGATAGGGTTCTAGTAGTCGTGCACTAATAGGGTTTATCTCTTGACATTAAGCTAGGAGGTTGGTAGAGAGAGGGTGTTTGGCTTATTTGGCCTACGTTCGTGACGTTCAGGCCAACACCTACTCCTGAGTTTGTTCCTGTAGTTTCTTAATATGTTTTCAACTAACCTACCAGGCCTACCACCAGAATATATATTTATTTTTCTATTGATTTAGAGATGGACACTAAGCCCATTTTTGTTGCTCTTTATCGTATAACTCCTATAGAGTTGAGAGAGTTGAAGGTTCTGCTCCAAGATTTATTAGATAAAGGTTTTTTTTGAGCTAGTGTTTCTCCGTAGGGTGTGCCAGTTTTGTTTGTTAAAAACAAGGATGTTACTATGCAAATGTGTATTGACTATCGTCAGTTGCACAAACTCACAGTGAAGAACAGATATCCTATGCCAAGGATTGATGATTTGTTTTATCAGCTTCAGGGAGTGGCACTATTCTCTAAGATAGACTTGAGGTTTGGGTATCACCAATTGAGGATTCGGATAGAGGACATTCCAAAGACACCATTTAGGACTCCTTATGGTCATTATGAGTTCCTGGTCATGTCTTTTGATTTGACTAATACTCGGAAAATATTTATGGACTTGATGCATAGGGTGCTAAAACCTTACTTGGATTCTTTTGTGATCGTATTTATAGATGATATTTTGGTGTAATGACCCTCATGGTCATTTATGATAAATACATGACATTTTGCATTCTAGAGTGTTTTGGTAATTGCCCTAAGTCATTTATGACTTGCTGGGACCGACAGTTCAGATCCCTGGCTACTCGATTGTGAAATATCTCAAATTCCCTATGACCAAAGTCAAATTTCCTTCAAGACAATCTCAGAATTAAATTTGGACAGTTTTATTAGCTCCGAATACCAAACAAAGCCAAGATTGACCTTCAGTTTGTGTTATAGAGGTTTCGTTTGCAAGTTATGCGAAGTTGTGGATTTTAGTTAAGTTTAAAGCCTAAGAAGGAGCTTGAGTGGTAATTTGATGTTCAGAGTATTGAATCAAAATTCTGACACTTCGAACAGCTCCAGAATGTTGATTTTAGGCTAGGTGAGGTGTTGGTATAATTTTTGAACTTGTCGTTGTACTTCAGAGGTGTTGATGGAGAAATGCACTTTTGGCTATATGTGGTTTTAGGGGACATTTTGCGTAAATGACCTCGAATTTTAGTTTCGTTGATTCTGTTGAGTTTAGAATATCATTTCCATATTGTTTGCATATTTGTATTGTCAAAATTAGACTCCGTTTGATCTCCGAACCCCCTGATGGAAATTCTGAATTATGCAGGCTTGACTTGCAACTAGTGCAGGTCATGGTCCTCTTCGCGATCGCGACCTAGCTTATGCGATTGCGATGCGGTGAAAAAATATGAATCTCGATAAGGAGCCTGGCTCATGCGATCTCGATGACCCAATTGAACTTACTCTGCATGATCGCAGCCTAAGCCCACGCGATCGCGATGGCCAACTCTAGTACCTTACGCGATCGCAGTCTAAAGCCACGCGATCGCGATGAAGAATATACCTGGAAGTTTATATTTTTCCTGCAATGACCCTTTATGTTTTAATTCAACCAAAAACATGATTCCTTCAGTTTTAGGGAAAAAAATTCTTCCCAAACATCATTCCACGTCCAAGGAAAATCTTCTCAATGTTTCCCATCGATTTTTCCATGAAATTGGGTAAGTTCTTCTCTTCTTCTTCCTTATTTTTCTTAAATTCCACCATTAATGACACCAAGAGTTGAGGCTAATGAAATCATCCCCTAATCTGTTGATTTTTGTATAATTCTTCGTTAATTGAATATATATTACTTTTAAGATCAATAATTCATCATAATTCCAACGATATCCGGGCTGATTTGAAACCCTTCCAGCATTTGCATTGTGCTTAAATTTGGAGTACGGGTTCTTGTAGCGTTGGAAATCCAATAGTGAAATTTATTTTTAGTTTCGGCGAGTGGGCCCCGTAAGCTCGTTTTAGGCTCGATTTTAGGCCTAGTCTGGAACTTAGCATAAAATACACTGTTAGACTCATATTAACATATAGAATTCATTGACGCAAGTTTCAGGTCATTTAGATATCATTTGACATTAATCAGAGCATTAATCGTGAGATTACAACGCTTTGTTGTCGGACTACAGGTAGGCTCCGTGGGCTATCTCTAGGCTTATATTTTTAATAACTGTACTAATCGCATCCTTTGGTTGGTTAGCTATGTTGTAAAGTACCCCGTATTGTTCTTTCGTCCTTTCTATGTTGATACTGATATGTTGGCACCCAAGTGATATGGGGCCCAAGACTTAGCATTTGATTATAGAGACATGTGCAAGGCATAGGTGGTGGATATTTCATGATTATATGTGATATGCATAAATGTTGTTGATTTGTTGTGCAATCATGTCTCGAGAGATTGGGCCTATTGCTCCGATGAGAGTACATTAGGGCTGGGCTGGTATCGCCACTTGATTTTTGAGCTGCAGAGGCTAAAGAAATATTTTGATATTGCTAATGAATAACAATATGAGTTGAGAAACCGGAATACTTAATGATAATATAAGTAATTGGCTTTTTAATAATTTAGACTCGACATGGAGTCGAGCACCCGGTAATAATATTTTACTTATTTTAGGCCAGGGTTCCCTCGTGGCACCAGGAAAATATCGTTTAACGAATTAATACTGGAACTTAAGTCCGACCCAAAATTGGTAGTGAGCATAGCGCTGGGACTTGAGTTTGTCCTCGTACGGCAGTGAGTACAACTGTTGACACTTATGGCACTACTGGTTATAGATACTTGGTGATACCCGATTTATTAAATGTTTTTTAAGATATGATGATATACAGGCTTGTACGCCTTGATTTGTTGAGCTGTGCTTGACGGTATGATTGATATTTGGCATGATATGCCAGATTATTTAATATGGAGTACTAGCTGCCAGACTATTGAGACCCTTGAGGCTCTGTGATTTGGGATGTGAGGATATGATGACGTTAGATTTGTACATGGTTATGCACCCCTTGGACCTATATCTGGGCTTCCACGCGACATGAAGGAGGGGGTATGCAGAGTATGGGGGATAACATACCCTGGGAAATTTTAAGGTAGCCATCCATGGGTTCTGCCTGCTGGACCCATGGGTACTGGAGGAGATGCGTACACAGGATAGTTACTTCATGCATTGTGTTTACTTTTTGCACTTTTTTTCTTCAGTGTACTGTGGCTGAGATGTAAGGCATATGGTGCGCGTGTTTCTTTTGGTGTACGTTGTAATTCTTTCTGGGGGACTTTTCAGCGTTTAATTGTTTTACTTTATATTTGTATTACTTCTTAGTTGTCCTTATCTGTTACTTGTTGATCATGTTATGTGGGATTAGTGCCTTACCTTCTTATTCAGTTATTTACCCTTTCACTTGAGGTTACCGGTATACCAACCATGTTCTACTCCTATCTTTTTTTATTCTCATTTATTGTGTTATATTTCACATATGTTGTTGCAAGAATATGTGACACTTGATTCATGTTATATTTCATATATTCTGTTTCATTACTTGCAATCCTGTTATGTGATTAGCTAGCGATACCCGTCTATGTGACACTTGATTCGTACTTGAGTTGCTAGTTTTCCTGTATTGTACTATTTGCTTCTGTGATCCCTTTTCTTGTACTTTGTTATTTACTGCTTTTATTATGGTTATGTGCTCAGTGGGTTCTCAATGCCTACTGGGTACGGGTTGCTTCAACAACTTATACTCATACTACACTTGCACATGTGCAGATCCAAGTACTTGTCCCCGTTTGTGATATACAGATAGCTGTTCGTTTGGATCTTATTCACTTCGGAGATTTAGGGTGAGCTTGGTGTCCAACTTGTTCCTGCTTCTCTCCGGACTTATATTTTGTTGATCTATATTGTATTTCAGAGACATCTTTATATTACACTTATTTCAGTTTTAGCATTATGTAGTTAGTGGTTTGTTTGACACTGATATCGGATTTTGAGTAGATTATGTTATCCTTTATGATTTCTGCAAAGTTTTATTTTATCTTGACTATTGATATACTTCCGTATTTAATGTAGTAGTCCTCCGCTTTGGATTGGTTTGGTTCTTCTATTGGTGGTATAGTAGGTGCCATCATGAACCATGAAATTGGTTCGTGACATTAGTATAATAAATCATCTAATACTTAGGAAAGATATGACTGGTCTTCTAACTATAGAAATTAAACACAAATTTGGATGAACTTATTAAGGAGAAAAGCGCAATAGAAGAGTTGATAATATTAACTTTTATTTTCTTGAAACTTTAGGCTAAGGAACTGTAGAGACCGTTGAACAAAAAATGATGTCGTACTCATGTTGGGTACAATAGAAGTGTATTACTTTTGAAGCATACAACACTAACTACATTTTTAAGAGTTATAATAACATTGATTTATTGTAAAGCTAATAGACAGTTGTTTTGTTTTAGGGACAGTATACCAAAAGAGACTCTTCTCTTTGGAATTCACCAAATCTCCTTCGCGAGTTTGAACATTGAAAATAAGATAAAGATTATTTTGGATTCTAAACAAGCTACATAATATAACATAGTTGGTCAGAAAATGAATGAACTTGGTTTGGAGAGGTATTGCATTACATACTTCTTTCATCATTTTTTTTTAACAAACTATTTATACAACATTTTTTTTAACAAACTATCGAACTTGTTGGTTTCTGACGGTCATCCATTTCAGGTAGTTGATCACATAAACTCAATGGAAGCCCTCTATCGTGAGTAGCGTCAGTACAATAAAAAGAGACAATAACACCAGGGAGGATATAGTGGGTCCTGTTCTAGGGGTTGCGATCAGTTTGATCAGGCACAAGGCCTTTGTAGCAGGACTGTGCAGGCATTTTTGCAGGTTTCATCTCCATCTCCTGCACTGTATTCATGAGGGGCTGGATCATCGTATCAGGGTAGTCAGATGGGTTTTGATAGAGGATCCCAACATAGTGGGCCATCGGGGCCGTGTTATGAGTAGGACCTTATGGGCCATTATGCTAGAGCTTGTCCACAGAGGGGCATTATTCAACGTGCTCCTTAGTCTGCACAACCATTGAGATTAGTTCTTCCATCGGCTAGAGGTGAGGCACAGGGTGGTTATAGATGTGGTGGCCAGCGTGATAGGGGTGGCAGTTGTGGTAATGGTTGTCCTGGTGGTGACTGCCAGTTATATGTTGTTGTTGCATGACCCGAGGCTGTGGCCTCGGATGCTGTGATTACTGGTTTGATTTCTGTGTGTTCTACACCTGCGTTAGCATTATTTGACCATGGGTCTACTTTTTCATATGTGTCTTCTTATTTTGCACCCAGTTTGAGGTAGCCTAGTGATGTAATGTCTATATCTATGCGTGTTGCTACCCCTGTAGGGGATTCTTTAGTAGTGGATTGAGTGATCCTATCATGTTTGATTTTTTTTGGCGAATTAGACATATGGGATGACTTAATATTGTTAGATATGGTGGACTTTGATATTATTCTAGGTATGGATTTGTTGTCCCCTCATCGTGCGGTTTTGGGTTGTTATGCCAAAACCATTACCTTAGTAGTACCAGGTTTATCTCTGTTTATGTGGCAGGGTTCTAGTAGCCACGTACCGACAGGATTTATTTCTTCCCTTCACGCTAGGAGGCTAGTATGGAGAGGGTTTTTGGAATACTTAGCATATGTTCATGATATTCAGGCCGCCACTCTCACTCCTTAGTCTGTTTCTTGATGTGTTCCTGATGGGCCTACCAGGCCTACCACTAAAGCAGGATATTGATTTTGCTACTGACTTAAAGCCCGACCATAAGCCCATTTCTATTGCTCCATGTCATATGACTCCTGCTGAGTTAAGAGAGTTGAAGGTTCAACTCTAGGATTCTCTATATAAAGGTTTTTCCATTCTAGTATGTCATCTTGGGGTGCACCAGTTCTATTTATGAAGAAGAAGGATGGTAATATGAGAATGTGTATTGATTATCGACAGCTAAATAAAGTTATTATGAAAAATAGATATTCTATGTCGGTAATTGATGAATTGTTTGATCATCTTCAGGGAGCGTCAGTGTTCTCTAAAATTGATTTGAGGTTTGGTTACCATCAGTTACAAATTTGTGTCGAAGACATACCTAAGACAGCTTTTAGGACCTATTATGGTCATTATGAGTTTCTGGTTATGTTCTTTGGGTTGAACAATACCCCAGAAGGTTTATGGACTTGATGTATAGGGTGCTTAAGCCCTACTTGGACTCATTTGTGATTGTGTTTATCGATGGCATCTTGGTGTATTCCTGGAGTAAGTCTGATAATGAGCAACACTTGAGATTGATTCTCCAAATACGGAGAAAACATAGGCTTTATGCCAAGTTCTAAAAGTGTGAGTTTAGGTTAGAGTTCGTTGCATTTTTGGGACATGTAGTGTCCAAGGCTAAACTAAAGTAGATCCAACAAAGATTCAGGCGGTACATGATTGGCCAAGACCGACTTCTATTACTGAGATTCGTAGTTTTATGGGTTTGGATGGATACTATCAGCCTTTTTGAAGGGTTCTCTTGCATTATAGAACCTTTAACCAGATTGACAAGGACGGATGTTTCCTTTTAGTGGTCTGAGGATTGTGAGTTGAGATTTTCGAAGCTCAAGGACTTGTTAACTTCAGTGCCAGTATTGACCTTGCCAGTGGAGGTTCAGGGATTCTCCGTGTATTGTGATGCTTCTGGTGTTTGTTTGGGTTGTGTATTGATGTAGTATGGTCGATTTATTGCATATGCTTCAAGGCAGCTGAAGGTTCATGAGTCTAACTACCCCATTCATGACTTAGAGTTGGTGGCGGTAGTATTTGCGCTTAAGATATGAAGGCATTATCTGTATGGGGTGTAGCGTGAGATCTTTCCAGAAAGCGCAGGTGGATTGAGCTACTGAAAGACTATGACATTTCCATTCTCTATCACTCGGGCAAGGCAAATGTTGTGGCAGATGCCTTGAGCTGGAAAGCGATCAGTATGGGTAGCCTATCGGCCTTATCAGTTTTTGAGAGGCCATTGGTGGTGGAGGTTTAGTCGTTGGCTAATCAATTTGTTAGGCTTGATCTCTTAGACCCCGGGCGTGTATTGGCATGTGTTGAGGCCAGGTCTTTCTTGATAGATTGGATTCGATAGTGTTAATTCGAGGATAAGCAGTTGGTTGTTCTTCGTGGCCAGGTGTTAGCCGGAGAGGCCGGCAGGGCTTCTATTGATTCAAATGTTGTGTTTCTGTTTGATGGTCGCATTTGTGTACCTCAGATTGGTGAGTTAGTACAGTTGATCTTGTGTAAGTCTCACAGCTCCTAATAGTCTATTCATCCTGGCGTAGCCAAGATGTACCGTGATCAGCAACAGTTGAGTTGGAGGAAGGGAATGAAGAGAGATATTATTGAATATGTATCTAAGTGTTTAAACTCTTAACAGGTTAAGTGTAAGCATTGATGACCAGGTGGTTTGATGCAGAGACTCCCTATTCTGGATTGGAAGTGCGAGAAGGTGACTATGGATTTTATTTCTGGGTTGCCACGGACTAGCAGAGGTTTTGATACAGTCCGGTTAATTATTGATAGGCTGACCAAGTCAGCGTACTTCATTTCTACTCACTCCTCCTAAATGCTGAGCATTTGGCTCAAATTTACATTTGTGAGGTGGTTAGATTGCATGGTGTTCCTATATCCATCATATCCGACAGAAGTACCTAGTCTACTTTACAGTTTTAGAGATTTGTTCAGCGAGACTTAGGTACCAAGGTTCACTTGAGCATTGTATTTCATCTGCAAATCGACGGTTAGTCCGAGCGAACTATTCAAGTGTTGGAGGATATGTTGAGAGCATGTGTGATAGACTTTGATGGTTCTTGGGATCAACACCTACCTTTGGCAGAGTTTGTGTATAATAATAGATATTACTCCAGCATTGAGATAACATCATTTGAGGCATTATACAGTAAGTAGTGTACATCACATATTGGTTGGTTTGATGGTTTTGAGGCCAGAGTTCAGTCTATGTACTTGTTGCATGATTCTCTTGATCAGGTTCGGTTGATTCAGGATAGGTTGAGGGCAGCATAGAGTAGGCAGAAGAGCTACGTTGATCGTATGCTTCGTTTCTTAGAGTTTCGAGTTGGTGATAAAGTATTTCTGTGGATATCTCCTATGCACGGTGTGATGAGATTCGATAGGCACAACAAGCTTAGTCTCAAGTATGTTGGGCTATATAAGATTTTGGAGAGAGTTGGAAATATTTCCTATAGGTTAGCCTTAACTCCTATGCTTTTAGCTGTTCATCCGGTATTCCATGTTTCTATATAGCGCTGGTATATTCTCGATGAGTCTCATGACATTCGAGAAAATTCAGTGTAACTAGATGAAGATCTATCCTTCGTTGAGGAAATATTGAAAATTTTGGTTAAGGATATGAGAAAGTAGAGGTCCAGGGAGATTCCAGTGGTTAAGGTGCATTGGAGGCACCGTTCGATTGAGGAAGCTACTTGGGAGATCGAGAGTAAGATGCAAAAATAATATCCATAGCTGTTTGAGGAGTCAGGTACGTTCTCTTCCCTTTTATTCCATACTTTTACTTGACTTTCGGGGAAGAAAGTACTTTTAGTAGTAGATGTGTAATGACCCTTATGGCCATTTATGATAAATACATGGCATTTTGTATTCTAGAGTGTTTCAGTAGTTTCCCCATGTCATTTATGACTTACTAGAACCGGTAGTTCGGATCTCTGGCGAATCGATTGAGAAATATCTCAAATTTCTTGTTTTAGAGCCTAAAACTAAGTACTCATTGACCAAAGTCAACTTTCCTTCAAGACG
>JBDJHY010159175.1:0-22386 GCA_039654485.1 Withania somnifera
GTTTTTAATTTTGGGTTTTTGAGTTGGTTGTTTGTAGTCCCCCCCCCCCCCCCCCAAAAAAAAAAAGTTAAATATATTTTTCCCTTTCAAAATTTAATTGCATAACATGGTAATTTAAAAATCTGTTGTCCCTTCCCCATTAATATGGATCTTCTTCTACTTTCTTATAATCCTTTTTAGTATTGTTAATTGGTTATAAGTAGTTGTGTTATATTATCATGCTCTTATATATAATATAGCTTTATTATTTAGAGTGTATTTTCATGCACCAATATCAGTAAAATATTGACTTTTGATATTAATAGTGAAATTTTGTTCACCATACTTAATTTGCTCCTTAATTGTTAGTATGATGATGAATTTGGCTCCTTAATTGTGAGTATAATGGTGAATTATAATTGTATTAATTATAAATTGTTGTACTGATCCTTAAATTTCAAATTCTCAACCTTCTCTCTATATCTATATAAATATATCCATGTTAATATATCTAATATTATACTTATGACTATGTAAACATCTTAAGTAGAAATTGATAATTGTTGTGGTAGAATAACGGTAGTAACAAGAGATTAATTATAATTAATAATTACTACTAGTAACATAATAAATATAGAGTAACGGTAAAATAATTATCATTAATGTGGTGGCAACCGTTGGGGAAATTATTCCCTACCCACTAATGAGGCAACGACATTTACAAAGGAAGTGACAATAACCACTACGGAGGTTACTCCCCATTTACAGCGCCCACTAATATGGCAGTTACAAGAACCAACTATAAAAGTCCAAATAGCGGAAAGGCAAAAGTACGCACAATATACTACTCTCAAACATTATTGGTATTTCTCTTAAAAGCTCTTTGCTAATTTAAGCATCGGAGAACTATCCCGGGGACCACCCTGGGCTTTGTTTTGCAGGTTTTTACTCAAGGATCATCGTTGTTGTCTAGGATTGTAAGGTAGCTTTCATAATAGAATTATTGGTGAGTTTTTGGGATTCATCAATTGGCACCGTTTATGGGAAATCGATAGCTATAGATTCTCGTTTTAAAATATCAAAGTTTAAAATTTTTGAAAAGATGGTTAACACAAGGAGCAAAAGCACACGAGGGGAATGTCGTGATGGTAGGGCTATGGCACATGATGGTTCTAGTTGAAGTGGTAGAGGCCGAGGTAGGGAATAAGCAACCCAAGTGCCCAACCACCATACTAGCCGACGAGCTGACCAGGACTGGAAAATAACAAACCTTCAGCTAACCACGACAGAAAGGTTCGTCAATGAGCACCAAACTTTGTTTCAACAATGGTGCCAGGACCATCCTAAGATGAGATCTCATAAGGAGGCTCAGCTCAATCAAGAAAGAAATCAAGAATAGGAGGAGGAACTGCCTCAAAATTCAATAGAATTGACCGACTCCTGTTCTAGTGATGAGAATCCTAGTCACAAAAGGCGGAAGCAAGCGCAGTCGGGTGGACGACGTCAAAATTTAAACCCTCATAAAGATCGAAGACCACTCCGAGATCATAGTGAGGGAGTTAGCCCCAACAGAACTCCCTAAAAGAATTTTATCAAAAGTGAATTGGATAGAATTCTGGGAATTGATGGGCAGGGGATGTAATTACCCCTTTCTCAAAAGAAATAATGAACAACGCCTTACCTAAGGGTTTCAAATCACTCGGGATGAAGCCTTATGATGGGAGCACTGACCCAAGTGACTTTTTATCCCATTTCAAGTTCCAAATGGTAAATTGCCAGTGCAATACGAAACACATATATAGGGTGTTCCCAGAATTTCTAGTGGAGAAAGCCAAGATTTGGTTTGATGACCTGCCAAGGAACAACATCACCTCATTTCTTCACATGGCCGTCAGCTTTCTTGAGTGTACTCCAAGACCCTGACACTTCACCATGACGTACTAAGGCAACCCCAGGCACAACAAGCCCTACCATACAAACGATCTCGAAGCCTACAGTATCACTTCTATAATGATCACAGCCACGACACTGAAGCATGCAAGGATCTCATAAAGAACAATATTGAGTGCGTAAAATAAGGAATGTTGACTCAGTATACAGCTACCACTACAAGTTCCTCCTGAGGTCATAGATGAGGTGGCCGAGGGAACTATCAAGGACATTGAAGATTCAACCCCACAGGTCGGGGACGTGGCTAGTATTATAGGGGTGGAGTCACCTCATAACTAGTATCCCCAATACTCCAATCAAGGATACTCAGGTCAGGGTAGTGATTTCAATCCCAATCACATTCCTATAATCCCCATCCATCACTATGTAAATAGAGCCCTAGCACCACCTTACCTCCTCCCCAGAACTAAAATAATTATGTCACGGGGGTAATACATGGAATTTTTTGTGGGCCCTCAGAAGGGATATCACAAACTGCTCTGAAAGTAGAGGCAAGAATGGTGCCCCTGGAGGAACCTCGCCATAAGCTATTTAAATCAGGAGAAGTCATAAATTTTTCTGAAGAGGACGTCATCCCAGGAGTGATGCCTCATGTTGACGCCTTGGTGATAAAGTTGATCATGACAAACAAAGAAGTGCATCGAGTGTATGTGGATAATGGTGTTGCTGTTAGCATCATTTTCTCAGTATGCTTTGATCAACTCAGAATTGATCGAGGTAATTTACGGTGGAATAGCCAACCGCTTCAAACTTTTACCTAGGGAAAGGTATGACCGAAGGAACCATCTGGTTACCAGTGACTGTAGGGACTACCCCAGGCAGAAAACCATGATAGTCAAGTTTTATGTAATCAATGCGCCTTCTCCCTACAACGTCTTTATTGGACGAGATTGGTTAACACCAGCCAAAGCAATTTATTCATCGTACCACCTCATGATAAAGTTTTCCACAGAGCATGGGATAGCTTCTGTCCACGATGAATAGCAAGTTTCACGAGAGTGCATGAGAATTGCGCTAAAAAAGAAAGTACCTGAGATGAACAAATAACAATTACAGATTACTCACCCCTCAGCCCCAGCATAGAATTCACGTCATCCTGTCAAGAGAAGTGCATGGCGAAGTACTTAAGGTCCTGTTAGACCCTGAATTCCTTAAACGAAAAGTCAAGGTGAGATCATCACGAAACTCAGCACTCCATCAGGGGATTATATCAGTACTTCAAGAGTTTAAAAATGTCTTCGCCTGGTCCCCCTTGGCTATGACAAGAGTATCACCTGAGGTGATAGTCCGTAGGTTAAATATAGACCCACAAGTAAATCTTGTACAACAGAAGAAGAGGAAATTTACACTTGGAAAAAATCAAGTTATCCGAGCTGAAGTCAAGAAATTGGTTGCTGATATCCTTTTTGAAGTAAAGTATCCGACCTGGGTCACCAATCCGGTCATGGTAAAAAAGACAGGGGGAGGATAGAGTATGTGTGTGGACTATAAAGATCTGAACAAGTACTGTCCCAAAAGTTATTACCCCTTGCCAGTCATCGACAAGAAGGTAAAAGTTGTCTCAGGGTATGAACTTTTAAGTTTCTTAGACTTGTACAATGGTTACCATCAAATGCTCATGGACGAGGTGGATGCCCCCAAAACCACCTTCATTACAGAATGGGGGATATTCGCCTACAAAAAGATGCCTTTTCATTTAGAGAATGTCGGGACCACGTACCAAAGGTTAGTAGATAGAGTGTTCCAAAAAACAAATTGGCAGAGTGGTGAAGGTCTATGTGGAAAATATCATTGTGAAAAAAAAGTCTTGGAGACGAGCTTAAAAGACTTGGAAGAAGTCCTTCAACTCCTGAGGTACATGGGACTAAAGCTAATCCCGCAAAGTACAATTTCTGGGTCAGCTCAGGGAAGTTCCTAGGATACATCTTATCTAAGAAAGGACTAAGTGTGAATCCCTCCAAGGTAAGAGTGGTGACTGAGATGAAATCGCCGAAGTACCTGAAAGATGTACAAAAGTTGACGGGGTGCCTGGCAGCACTAAGCTGCTTCTTGTCCAAATCAGCTGAAAAACAGTTGCCCTTCTTTCGTGTTTTAAAGAACGCCAAGAGTTTCTAGTAGACGGATGAGTGTCAAAGGGCCTTTGAAGATCTAAAGTGACATCTAACGACGTTGCCTGCACTAACTATACCAAAGTCGGGGCAAACCTTATATCTTTACCTAATGGTATTATTAAGGAAGATGGGAGGCCTTAAAAATCAGTCTACTTCATCAGCCGAGCCCTACATGGAGCTAAAAAGAGATCTTTGACTACTGAAAAATTGGTGCTAGCATTAATAATGACAGCTCAGCGACTTCGTCCCTACTCCAAGCATACCCCATTTGTGTACTAATAGATGTACCTCTGAAGCAGGTAATTTTGAAACCAGAAGCATCAGGGCGACTGATGAAATGGTTAGTCGAGTTAGGAGAGAATGAAATTGATTTTTGACCTTGGAAAACTATCAAAGGCCAAGCTCTGGCAGATTTCCTGGTAAGAGATGCATGAGTCTACCTCGGGGGCAATAGAATCTTCTATAAAAGAGCACGAGGTAGAAAAGGAAACTAAAGAACCTTGTGATATAGTTGTCAAACATGTTGATGGATCCTCCGGTGAAGACATTAGTAGGGCTGGAATCCTACTCAAAAGCCTTGAGGGGACTGAAATGTCGTACGCATTGCGTTTCACCTTTAGAACGACAAACAATATGGCAGAATACAAAACATTGATAACAGGTCTCCTCCTAGCTCAACAGATGAAGATAAAGTCACTTTCAGTCTTTAACAATTTACAAATCATGGTCAATCAATTAAAGGTCACTTACGAAATGAAAGATGCCCAGCTGGAAAATACCTGGGGATACTAAAGGGGCTGCTAGGAAAATTCTCCTACTTTCAGATAGCCAAGATTACTAGAGGAGAAAACATAAGAGCATATGTACTCATCAAGTTGGCATCCTCCAAAGAAGGAAGGAAAAATCAAAAGGTGCTAATTAAGGAGGTCCACCGCCCAAGTATCCACAAAATCATTATTTCTGTGGTAGACGAGGTGAAAAATAGCTGGATGACCCCTATAATAAAATACCTCACCTTAGGAGAAACCCCGCTTGATCCTACTGAAGCCAGTAAACTTCATCTCAAAGCACCTAAGTATGTGTTGGAGAGCAGAATCCTTTATAAGAGATCCTTTTTACAACCCCTGCTGAGATATGTTGGGCCCATCCAAGTTCATTACATAATACAGGAAATCCATGAGGGATCATGTAGGATCCACTTAGGTGCAAGAGGATTGGCAATAAAGATCCTGAGGTAGGACTATTACTGGCCCACATTGTTCTAGGAAGCACAGGACTTCATACAGAAGTGTTTGAAGTGCCAGTTCCATGCGCCAGTAACTAGACGACCTCAAATGGAGTTAATCTCGCTACAGAGTGCCCGACCCTTTGCTCAGTGAGGGATCGACGTCGTAGGACCATTTCCTGAAGCCCTAGGAAGGGTGAAATTTCTAGTGGTCGCCATAGACTACTTCACCAAGTGGGTAGAGGAAAAACCCTTAGCCGTGATCATAGGAAAAAAAATCCTGAATTCTGTCTGGAAAAATATTGTGTGCTGATTTGGGATACCAAAGAAGATTATCTCAGATAACAGGAAACAGTTTGCAAGCAACCCGTTCAGATAATGGTGCAAAGAGATAAAAATCAATCAATAATTCACCTCGGTAGCACATCCTCAGGCGAACGGGAAAGTCTATATAGGACACAACCACAAAGCTTAAAAACAAGGCTAGACAAAGCTAAGGGAGATTAGGTAGAAAACCTATCTAATGTCCTATGGGCATATAGGAAAACCCTAAGAACACCCAGCGGGGAAACCTCGTTCAGCCTTACGTACGGTACAGAAGTAATGTTCCTAGCTGAGATAGGGGTTCCCAGCCCGAGGTCGTTACACTATGTTGAAAGAGGGAACAAAGAAGAGCTCAGGTTGAACCTCGACCTCCTGGAGAAGAGAAGAGAGATGACGGCTATTTCTGGGGTAAGATACAAATAAGCTATAGCTAAATACTATAACGACAGGGTAAAAAATACCCAATTTAGCCCGAAGCAGCTTGTCCTGAGATGAAACCAAGCCAAACAAGCTGAAAAGATGGGAAATCTTGAGGCAAACTGGGAAGGCCCTTATCAGATAATTAAAGCTTCTAACGTAGCTACTAATTGGCAAGAGTAGATGATACTGAAATACCCAGAACCTGGCATGTAAGTAATTTACAAAAATTTCATTAGTAATATTGCAGTTTCTTATAATTAAAATTATGTTTATTTCTATAATTATCCTTCATTACGTTTAGTGCTTAAGATTGTCATTTTCACAGCTACTAACTAGTTTAAAGAGCATAGGAAAAACCCCAGCCTAAGAGAGGCTATTCAAAAATTACAAGTTAAATCGACCACAGGGACCACCTTGAGCTCGGTTCATCCAAGTGCCACAAATTATAAATTAAATCGACCTCAGATATGAGAGATTGATTTGGAAGAGCGCCACAAAATTACAAATTAAATTGACCTCGTCTATGAGAGCTCGGTTCGGTAAAGTATCGCTAAATTAGAAATTAAATTGACCTAGTCTGTGAGAGCTCGGTTCGGCTAAATGCCTAAAAAAATACTAGTTAAATCAAACTCAAGTTGGTTCGGCCAAGCCCTGCATAATCATGAGATAAATCTACTTCATTCAATAGAGCTCGGTTCGGTAAAACGCCATAAGTTACGAATTAAATCGGCACTGCTATAGGCAAGCACATACAAGTAATACGACAACATAGGACAGAAAAAAATACCATAAAAAATAGGTATGCAAATAAAATCATTTTATTTAAGGTTGTGCAGTCATTTACATAAGAGTATTCCTACCTATCAAAATAACAAGGTATACTAATACTTTTCAAGAGAATTATCCTAACTCCTACGACCTTTTTGGGACCGAGTTAGTCTACTATGACCCTAAACATCCAGCACAGGTATGATGTCCGAGGAGGCAGCTGAAGAAGGGTTCTGCTGCCTTGTGCTGGTTTGCAGGTTCAGTTGGAAATACTGAGGCCTCTTCTTCACATCCTCATACATAGCCAGGACGTGGTCCAGGATGATCTTATTTCATTGATAGCAAGGGGAACCTTCGCCATACATGGAGGCTATGCTTTCAAGGATAGTAGTTAGTTCGTTAACCAATTTCTCCACCTCGTCCAAGGTAAGTAACCCTCCCTCAATAAATATTATCTTTTCGTATTCGCGTACTTGATCTTGGAGGCGACTCACCTCAGCTTCACGATGGTCGAGGTCTAGCTTGTACTGAGTTGCTTTAGATTTCCAATAAGCAACGAAGTTCTTAGTATTGTCCACAAGATTATGGAAACCCCTCCCCCTCCCCCTCCCCCTCCCCCCGCAGAGCTTTAAGCTTTCGAGATAACTCTTCATTCTCCTACTTGGGTTGTTTCCTCTCGTAGCTAGAGGCTCTTAACTTATTAAGTAAACCCTGTAACTCGGCATTCTCAGATAGCCAAGTTCGAAAGTACTTGATAAATTCATTCTTAGTATGAAGCTCCCTATTCCTCTCATGAAGGAGCCTTCGAAGGAGGAAGTTTTCCCTTTCCACTTGTGCAAGTGTATAAGGGATAATTTGCTAAAAAGTAAGAATAAAAGCATTAGAAATGGCAGGAGAGCGAAGCGAATTAAGAAAGAGTTGCATTTTATTAATTAAGGTCGAATAGGCCAAGATGTTACAAAGGCAGATAAAAGGAAAAATTATAAGGGCCTTAAAGCCTAACTATCAACCCCGACCTATTCAACGACCGAGATAGGCTCTATCTCTACAGGAGGCCAGTAATGGGAGTAGAGTCTTCAATAGAAGAGCTCGGAGGGACCTCGGGGATGGCAGGTTTGTCTTCAGCATGAAACATGCCCCTAGCAGCCAGGAACTCCTGGATTTCAGGATCGGCGTCCTCAATGCACACCTTCAAATCCTCTACTGAGAGGGGAGTCAGATGTTGAGCAATGAACTGGATCAATAGGTGTTCAAGTTGTCCAACACCGCCTTGATGAAGTCCTCAATCACTCGAGCTTCCATCTCGGCTTCATAGACGAAACATTCATCTCAGAGGGGAAGATCGGGGTACGCCTAGACTACCTCGTCCAGCACCACAGCCCTGGTGGCGGTGACCAAAGACTCGCTCATGGATGAGATGTATTTTGAGAAAGCATTGGTTATAGTGATCTTATAAAAAAGTGCCTTGTGAATTTCCCTTGTCGATCGATGAAATTCGTCTTCAGGCGGTGCAGCTCGGTCTCAGCTGCCCTTTGCCTTTTCTTGGCAGTCTTCCTTTTTTCTTTGGAGGCCTTCAGTCTAGCCTTCAGTTTTTTTCTCTGAGCCCTCCCCGATTGAGCTCCTCATTAACGTGGTCTACTATCTAGGCCAAGATAGACGTCGTCCTTGACAAAACCTGAAAAAATTAAAATAGGTTGAGTACTGGGAGAAAACAACTAAGGGTACGATTGGATTCATAAATACTTACATTGTTGAGATCGCTTAGAGACATATCCTCAGCAGGGGTCAACTCCAAAGACTTTTTCATCTTGGGCATAGGTCCTTGATCTTTGCTACTCCTCTTCCGGCCCACTTCGGGAGTGTCAGAAACCTTCGTTATATGAAGAGGGCTGGGAGTAGTTGAATCTCGAGCAAGCTCGGCTGACTAGCTGGAAGGTTTGGTTTTCTTGCCAAGCCTAACGTGCACCACTGAAAAAAAGACAAATACAATTCAGATCGGCAATTTCGACAAGACAAACTTCTGAATCCACCTCAGAAACACAAATTTCTAACTACCTCTGGTCCCTTCAGCGACCTCCTCATAAGGTACCACCTCGCCGACCTCAGTACCCGGGATAAAGGCACTGATTTTGGCCTTGAGCAGGTTTGCATCGGTGAAAGGACATCGACCGGGGGTATCCATTCGAAGAGTTCAAGGTCCAAGGTGTTGACACTCCCAGCAACATCATATCTAATTTTACCCAGATACCAATCTGGGGGAAAAAAAACTCATTTACTTTTAAAAATAAAAATTTATCCTTTCAATCAGCAATTTTGGAAAGGGTTAGAATCCTAAAATTATGGAGGGGGCTAAAAAAGTACTACTCCTTTGAAGGCCCTGAACTTTTTTCAATGAAAAAATATTTGAGAAAATCTACAGAAGGCTCTGCCCCAACTTTGAAGAAGAAAAGTGTAAAACCTACAATAGTGCGCATGGCGTTAGGTGCCAGAGTCAAGTTAAACGTTGTCAATAGGCGAGTTAATAAAGGAAAAAGGGGAAAGCGTAACCCAACCACTATGTAGTCATAATACATGGAGCAATACATCACAAGGGGCAAGAAAACCCTATCGTATGGACTGAGTATGGTAAATTCAAAACTAGGGGAAATGGCATCCCTTAAGAAAAGGTAGCAAGGAGTCTATAATAAGAATACTTGCAACCTTTGAGACTAACAAATCATCACCCTCAAAAGTATGGGGGGGGGGTGGAGTCATAGATTGGAGGTCAGGGGTGTCTCTACCTACACAATAGACCTATGTCTCATATGTACTAGAAGAAAAAGAAGAAAAAGAAGAAGACATACTTATTTTTGAATAAGTAAAAAGATGAGAACAAATGGAGAAGGATTCTGGAAATGAGGAAAGAAAAACGACGAAATATGAAGAAAGACTACAAAGAAAAAGGAGGAAATGTATATAAAAATATGACTTAGAATTCTAAGGGACGTAATTAATAAAGGGAAAAATAAAATGATGGTACTGTAAATACCGTATATTCCCCCAGTAAAAGTACCAGAAAGGACACGTCCACTAAGAGGTTATGACACGTGGAAAGAAAGAGCGTGGGGAAATGAAGCGATGGAAATAGAGAGGAGGGAAAACCAAATAAGGTGTAAAACTTCCCGCCCATACCATTTCCTAAAAAAATGATACGTTAAATAACACACTCACTTCAGCTCATCCTGGGTTTATAAAAACAAAAACTTCTCGCTTAAAAGCAAGGGTCATATCAACCTCAGACGATACCACTTCGGTCCAGGCACCTCATCCCCAAGATGGTTGGTATAACAGTTAGCACGTACGCAGTTCACCTTGGAATGTACCACCTTAGCACGCCCATGATTTTAATGATGACTTCGGAAGGCTAGCTAAGATAAATCATTAAACACAGTCAAAGTGCCTTGGTGTTATAGATGATCTCGGAAAAAGACCTTAGAGAAACCCAATTCATCCCTACTCTGTGATGTAAGTCGAATGACGTAAACACACACTTCGACTCCCGGAGGGGGGACTACGTAGAATAACGATAGTAACAAGAGATTAATATGAATTAATAATTATTATTAATAAAATAATAAATGTAGAGTAACGGTAAAATAATTACCATTAATATGGCAACAACGGTTGAGGAAATTATTCCCTACCCACTAATGAGGCAACGTCAGTTATAAAAGAAGTGACAATAACCATTGCGGAGGTTACTCCCTATTTACAGTGCCCACTAATGTGGCTGTTATAAGAACCAACTATAAAATCCCAAACAATGGAAAGGTAAAGGTACGCTCAATATATTACTCTCAAAGATTATTGGTATTCTCTCCTAAAAGTTGTTTGCTAACTTAAGCATCGGAGAACTACCCCGGGAACCACCCTAGGCTATGTTTTATAGGTGTTTACTTAAGGATCATCGCTTTGTCTAAGATCGTAAGGTAGATTTATAATAGAACTATTGATGAGTCTTTGAGATTTATCAATTGGCACCGTCTGTGGGGGAATCGATAGCTATAGATTCTCGTTTTAAAATATCAAAGTTTAAAAATTTTAAAAAAATGGTTAACACAAGGAGCAAAAGCACACGAGGGGCAAGTCGTGATGGCAGGGCTATGGCACGCGGCTATCCTAGCCGAGGTAGGGCACAAGCAACCTAAGTGCCCACCCACCATACCAACCGGCGAGCTGACCAAGACCGGACAATAACAAACCTTTAGCTAACCACGGCAGAAAGGTTCGCCTAGGAGCACCAAACGTTGTTTCAGCAATGGTGCAAGGACCATCTCGAGATGAGATCCCATGAGGAGGCTCATTTCAATCAAGAACAGGAGGAGTAACTGCCTCAAAGTTCAACAGAATCGACTGACTCCCGTTTTAGTAATGAGAATCCTCGTCACAAAAGACGAAAGTAAGTGCAGTCGGATGGACGACATCAAAATTGGAACCCTTGTAAAGATCGGAGCCCACTCCGAGATCATAGTGAGGGAGTTGGCCTTAAAAAAACTCCCCAAAAGAATTTTATCAAAAGTGAATTGAATAGAATTCTGAGAATCGACGAGGTGGGGGATGTAATTACCCCTTTCTCAAAAGAAATAATGACACCCCCTTACTTAAGGGTTTCAAATCACCCAGGATAAAGCCTTACGATGGGAGCACTAATCCAAGTGACTTTTTATCCCAGTTTAAGTTCCAAATGGTAAATCGTCAGTGCAATACGGAACACATGTGCAGGGTGTTCCCAGAATTTCTAGTGGAGAAAGCTAGGATTTAGTTTGACGACCTGCCATAGAACAACATCACCGTATTCCGTCACATGGTTGAGCTCTTCTACACCCGCTTCTACCAAAAGAAGAAGGTGGTGAAGAACTCGGCCGATCTCCTGGACATCAAGTAAAGAGGTAACGAGGCCATAAGTGCATACCTGAAGCGCTTCACAGAAGAAAGTCTGCACGTAGAACACAAGATAGACCAACTCATCATCTCAACTTTCTTGAGTGGACTCCAACCCGGTTATCTCTACACCGAGCTGAGGAGAAATCCACCACAGACAAAGCAGGAGCTGTTCAAGGTGGTGGGAAATTTTTCCACGGCAAATGAGGCCAACAAGAAAAAGTGGGAAGGGAACAGGTCATACAGAAAACACGGGGATTATAGAATTCCTAGAAAGAATGTCTTTGACAGGCTGAACAAGGGATGGAGTGAGCCAAAGTTCCCTGACGGGACCTTGATCCCGCTGACGAAGTCGAGGTCCGAGATTCTGGCGCTTCACCATGACGTACTAAGGCCACCTCAGGCACTACAGGCCCCACCACACACTGCTATGTCAATTAGATTTTCGTGGTTAGAAAATTTGTAGATAGTTATAAAATTTAGATTTTTGTGGCTATTATTAGGTAATAGCTACAATTTCAAAATAAGCTATAGATACATTGTGTTGTAGTGCTTGATAAGAAGAGCAAAGGAAAAGAACATATATAGAATAAGGGGATGAGAAACCAAACTCAGAGAATGAAACGAGAAAATACACACTTCATAACAATTTACATAAATCTGATTTTCTCTCTAACCTCTTAGTCATTTTTAACTAATTATTAATTACTTTTTAATACAAAATAGAAACTCCAAAATATTTTAGTTAGCTGGATCCGTCTTATTTATTACTTGTAGCAGATAGCCTCTAGAGATCAGTTGTTACATGTCCTCCCCAAGTTAAAATAAGAATGTCAAAATGACTCTTGATGATCCTAGGAGATGTAGATAAAAGCTGTAAAAATATCAAAAATTAAATTAACTTATAAGTTGCTATATTATGTATATGAAAGAAGGCGTAAGCAATATTCTCCTCTCCCCTAGCAATCTTTATTGACAAGAGTAGAGGGTGGTGACACCTAATTTGATTCCTCAACCAACACCCATGAAAAATAGTGTAAACGTAGAAAAGAAATTTAGAACCTTTTCATTAGCATTGATCATCGGATAATTACACAAGAGTAGTTTATATAGCTAGATTACAAAATAAAATGAAAAAAATACTAATAACCCCAAAACATAATATATGCTAATATCCCCTCTCAAACTCACGATGCTACAATGATAAGCATTGAGAATTTGTCAAACAAGAAATGGGAAAGCGAAGTCGAACTTGCTTTCGTAAACATATCAATAATCTGTAAGGAAGAAGGAACAAAGGGCAATGTGATGGTGCCGAACTGTAGGTGGTGGCGAATGACATGACAACCAATCTCGATACGCTTGATTCGCTCATGAAATACTATATTACGGACAATCTGAATAGCACTCTGATTATCACAATGTAGGGGAGTAGGGTGACAAAGAGAGATACCCATATCAACAAGCAACCAGTGTAACCAAATAATCTTACAAGTAGTCGAGGTCATGGAGCGATACTCAGCTTTTGTAGAAGACCTAGAAACGACATCTTATTTCTTGATCTTCCACAAAATAAATGAGTCACCAAGAAAAATACAAAATCCAGTAGTCGACTTGCGATCCGTAGGATCACCATCCCAATTTGCATCACAGTAAGCGCGCAACTCTAACGAGGGCGTAGAAGGAAACAAGAGTCTCTGAAATTGAGTTCTCCGAAGTTACCTGAGAATACAAAGCACGGCAACCCAGTGAAATGAAGTAGGGGAAGTGACAAACTGACTAACCACATGAACAGCATGCGCGATGTTTGGGCGAGCCATTGTAAGATAAATCAAACTGCCAACAACGGTATGATAAAGATTGGAATTCTCCAAAGGAGTTCCTTCTGATGGAGAATATCTAGCATTAGTCTCAAGAGGAGTATCAATGATCCAACTATCAGTGATATGAGCACGGTCAAACAGATCAGCTATATACTTTGATTGAGATAGCCTTTCGGGGAATAGGCAACCTCAATTCCCAAAAAATAACGTAGCGTAACCAAGTCTTTCATAGAAAGCAATGTGTCAGCTCAGACTTTAGAGATTTAATTCCATCATAATCATCACCAGTAATTATCATGTCATCAATATACAAAGATAATAAAATACGACATGTCATTGTATGCTTAACAAATAGCATCGAATCATGCTGACTAGGACAGAAGCCAAACAAAGATATCATCGTGGAAAATTTCTCAAATCGAGCACGCGGTGCTTGTTTGAGACTGTAAAGAGCTTTGCGAAGCTTGCAATTTCAACTAGACGATAAGCAACACTGGGAAGAGGCATCATGTAAACTTCTTCATGAAGATCACCATTCAAGAAGGCATTTTTGATATCCATCTGAGATATTTTCCACCGACAAACAAAAGCAATAACAATCAGAGTGTGGTCAGTCGTCATTTTTGCAACGGGGTCAAAAGTTTCTTCATAATCTATGTCATACTCTCGTGATTAGACTTTAGTAACTAGCAGAGTCTTGTATCATTCAATGGATCCATTAGATTTAGTTTTAATCTTGTACACCCAACGAGAACTGATAGTGTGTTTTCCTGACAGCAATGGTACCAAATTCCATATATGTGTCTAGTGTAGAGTAGTAAGCTCCTCAGCCATAGAAGCCATTAAAAAAGGATCACAAACTACTTCTTTATAGGAAGAAGGCTCAGAAAAACGATGAATAGACGCAATAAATAAGAAAAAAAGGTAGAATAAGATGAGTATTCAAAGTCAGGAAGTTTAGTAGAGTTATGAGTATGGGTGGACTGACGAAAAGAGGTTCCATAATCTCATCCGGCAACTGGGTGGCCGTAGGAGCAGAGGTATGAGAGGTAGGTGACTTATGAATCAAAGTATCAATAGAGCTTCATCGGAATCGGTATCGAAAGGATCAATACGGAAAGATCTGAATGTGTCATGTGATTAGAGCTAGCAGGAACAAATAAATATAAAATATGCTCTAAAAACATAGCATGACGTGAGACTTATAATTTTTGATTGACTGGATCAAAACTACGATATCCATTTTGACCAACACCATAACCTAAAAAGAAACACAAATAAGACCGATCAGATAATTTACCATGCTTAATGTGTGGTTGTAGAATGAAGCAAGTTAAATAAAAGAAGCGCAACGAATAATAATTAGGTGAATATCCATACAACTTTTCAAATGGAGACAAACCTGAATTTTGTAAGATCGAAATTTGGTTGATCATATGAGCAACGGTAAGAATCGTTTTCCCCCAAAAGACACTAGGAACCTCAGATGACAACAAGAACGAACGAGTTATTTCAACAAGATGAAGATGTTTCCTTTTGGTAATACCATTTTGTTATGGAGTGTCTGTACATTAATTGGTGAATAGTCCCATTCGAGGAAAGTAATTAAGAAAATTTATTTAAAGTATACTCACCTCCCAAATAACACTGAAAAGGTTTAAATGACATATGAATGTTTAGTTTTCACAAGAGCTCTAAAATTACTAAATATGGTAAGAAAATCAGATATGTTTTTCATCAGATAAACTCAAGTATAACGAGTGAAATCATCAATAAATGAAACATAATATTTGGAACTCCTTTTAGTGGATGCTAAAGAGGATCCCCGTACATCAAAATGCACAAGATTAAATGGTCCAAGAGAAAGAGAAATACTTTTATAAAACGAAAAGGCTGGAAAATTAGCCAGTTTACAACCACTAAAATCATAAATATCATGATTGTCCTAATAACCTAAAGCTCCTATAGACACCAAAAACTTTAAACAGGAAGTAGAAACATGATGCAAACGAGAATGCCAAAGAAAAAAAATAAAAAGACGAACGACTTAAATGAAAAGACGATAAATCAATACTGGAGGCAGTAACATCTAGTTCTTTAAGCTCATCCAAAATATAGAGTCACCCTTTCCTACGGCCTGTCCTAATCAGCTTCTGAGATCGAAGCTCCTGTACATAATAATTTTTAGATGTAAAAAGAACTGAGAGACCAGAATCATACAATTGACCAACAGATGCAAGATTTAAAGTAAGAGTGGAATATGGTATACATTTGAGAGAGATAAATGAGATGTGTGGGTAGATCCATTTCCTATGATATTGGGGTACCATCGGCAGTCATGACAGACAAAGATGGGTAGAGTTAACAGACTCAAATGAACTGATATCAGGAGATATATAATGTGACGTACTAGAATTCAAGATCCACAAGGGAGAGGATATACCTGAAGTACCATACAGAGATAAACCTGTATGAGAGAAGGCAGACATGGCATGAGGTTGTGAGGTAATGAACTACTGAAACTACTCAAGCATATAGGGATCCAAAAATGGGAAAGCACTGCATTGCTGGACTGAGGTTGGCGGTATGTCCATAGAGAAGTATGTGGTAAGCGTGTTTGTTGAGGTAGTAGTTATTGCTGGCATTGCTTGCCTTTACTAAAAAATTATGGACATTGAGCCTTCTAGTGACCTTTATGCTTGTAAAAAGCACACTTATCTTGAGAGACCTTAGGAGGCCTATTCTGGTTGTTAGACGGTAACCGTGTGAGGAAGCAAACATAGATGGAGTCGTAGGTGGAACAGGCGCCTTATCGACCTTAGACTTAAGATGAATCTCTTTTGTTAATAGTTTATTAACCATAGAATCAACATAAGGAGAATGATGCAGAATTATCCCACCCAATCCCTTAAAATCATTCCGAAGGGCCATTAGAAATTGTACCAAATGTTGTTCTTATCTACGAAAGATATAAGGCTCAAATTCTCATAGCTTTACAGACTCAATGAGAACCAACTGATCCCAGAGATTATATATGACAGAATAAAACTCTTGGATACATGTATAATCTAGACATATGATCCCAGACCCCCTTGTCATCTAGTACTTGGCCAACCAAATGCCAATGAAATGCATTACAAAGTTGTTTATCCACGTGATGATCTTTGAATTGTCAGCCTCTCATGTGTTGATCAAGGTAACATAGTATCCTCGTAATTTATAGGCTTAACCTTCAAACCTGTGACATAACTCCGCATCGATTTTCCACGCTAGTAATTCTTCATAACATAACTCCAATATGTGTAGTTCTTACCATCCAACTGATCATTAATCGACTAAAGCGAATCATCCTTACGAGCCATGATGAATCCAAAATCTCCAAATAACAAATCTCAAAATTCAAAAGTAAATAAAAATTAAAAACCCCCAATAGCCCAACCAATAGATTTGAGTACTCCTAAATCAACAAAATCTAATCAAACAAACAAATGCGAACTAGATCAAATTAGATGAAAAATTAAAGAAATACTAATTTTACAACATAGAAATCCCATCGAGATATCCAAAAAAATCCCAAAACAAACTATCTGAGTTGTCTGCTTGATATTAACTTCTTTTAAATTCATGAAACCTAACTCTTGATACCATGTAAACATAGAGAAGAAGTCTAGAGCCTTCTCATTAGTATTGATCATTAAATAAATACAGAAGAGTAGTTTATATAACTAGGTTACAAGATAAATGAAAAAGACTAAAATAACCTTAACACATAATATATGCTAATAAATAGTGCTTATTGAGGTGACTAAAACACCTGTTAAGGACATAGCTGGAGTATGAAGACAACAAATGGAACAGTAAATCCATATGTTAAGCAACACAAGGTGAAATCTGATATGGATACATAGAATGAAGATCAATCAGCTGGAACATGGATTAATCTTTTCAAACACAACAGAGTGGTAGAAAATGGTATGAATTTGTCTTATATTCCTCCTATGGTAGTAGATGGTGAACCAGTTGGAAGAAGTAGATGTAAACAATAAATGGAAAAATACTCTAATTGCATTTTGTTGGTGATTGTATTGAATGCTTTGACTAGATACATATCACAGAATTAGGCCAATATTGTTGTTCAAAATTATATCTATACAAAGAGGGGTATTACATCATTAAATTTGGGACACTAGAAGATATGCATGAAATCTGATATGCTTGTCCATATACAATTAACAATAAACTAATGATACTGAAGCCTTAGACTATGTATTTTGATCTTAGTATCGAATTTATGGCTAAAATACCTTTGTGGGTTAAGTTTCCTATGCTACTACTTAATTGTTGGGGATGTGGTACCTTAAATAGAATAGAGAGTGCTATTGGCACCCTCTCTTTGCTGATGAATATACAACAAAGTTAATTAGGATTTCCTATGCTCGTATGCTTATTGAGGTCAATGTTACAAAATTTTGCTTATAAAAGTCACTGTGATGGATCCTAGTAGATACCAATTCTCTTAAGAGGTTATATATGAACCTAAACCAAATTTTGGTCCAAAATGTCAAAGAATTGGTCATGTTTTCCAAGAACAACAACCTATCCCAAAACTAGATCCTCCTAAAAGAGAAGACATGGGAAACATATTACACAAGAATGGAAATTTGAAGGAGTTATTCTTCTTTAGATACCTGTCCTTTTAATGTTGATCTTGAGGAGTTACCTGGACCGACAACAAAGATAAGTGGGGAGAAACTGTTACCCAAACATGGGTGGATATCCCTATTGAGAAAAAGAATACATCTCTCCTTCTCAGAGCAGTCCTAAGTTCAACATAGTAAAATTCCCAGCCTTAACACCTGCTACTAACAAGAATTGTTTTGCTATGTTGGCACAGGGTAACAATGATATTTCTGTCTCCCCATTGACAGGGGGTGGTACTTCTCTAAATGTGCAAATAGATTGGTTGTTTTGGAACATTAAAGATCTAAATAAAAGATACAAGTAGAAGATTTTAAGCAGTTTATATAGAATAAAAGTATCAGACTTGCTGGGATTGTTGACACTAGAGTTAAGGAACACAATATGAAAAAGTGCCTCAACAAATTGTCCCTGACTGGCATATCCATGAAAAACATCATGAAGGTACTACTGGGAGAATATGATTTACTTAGAACCCTAGCTGGCATAAAATTACACTGAGGCACGACATCTCAACTAATACATTGTTGGGCTAGAAATAAGTCCACTTACCACCAATTTTTTATCACTCTTTTTATGGATTTAATTTAATAGATCAGAGGAAGCCCTTATGGCAAGATTTGAAGGTTCTGTCACAAGGAGTTTCTCAACCATAGGTGCTAGCTGGAGATTTTAATGTTGTTTTTTTTGGAGAGAAACACATTAAACAAGTGCTGTCATGGAACTTGCACGCAAACTGCACGCAGTGAAAATTACACAAAATACTCCCTAAGGATCAATAAATAACTCTCCCTTCTTGAAATAACCTACGAGGAGACACAAAAAAATAACCACACACACACAACCGGTGCGAAGAAAATTGAATTTACGTGGAAAACCTCTTCAAATCGAAGAGTAAAAACCATGGGTCACAATGACCAACCAAAGATCACTATTATACACAGGTTACATAACTAGATTCAGTTCAAATGGATCTATAAATACCTAACAACAACAATACAATAGAGTAAGACTACTCCCAAAACTAGAGAACAAAGAGAAAATTCCAACAAAAACAGAGTTGTGTTCAGATCACCATGACTTGAGATAAAAAAAACAAAATCCAAAAATTCTTTAACATAACAAAGATGAAGATGTCATCTACGTTGTGTCTAAAAATTAGCAGAAACGGAGCTCGTTTGAACTCTCGAACAATTGATCGAAGTTGACTGCTCCTGCAAATCTACTGTTTTGGGCTGCCTCTCTTTTTCTCTTTTTCTCTTATTTTTTCCTTATACTTGTAAAAAATCAGGCGCATTAACCCCTAATTACCCTAGAAATGGTTAAGGATGAATTATGCTAAAACATAGATTCATTGGGCCGCTCAACTTGGGCCTACTTTCACATAGTAGTGACCCAGCCTAACAATTCTCCCCCTCACGACTATGTGGAGGAATTCACCAAATCGGCGATCAAACGGCAAACCTCAAACTTCCCTCTAGGAAGAATCTTCGGCATCATGTCTGCACCAATTTCATCTGTATAAACCTTCTCAAGTTCAAGTAGCTTTGCGTCCAAGGCATCTCGAATCCAATGATACCTCACATCGATATCTTTGGACTTGTAATGAAACGTAGGATTTTTGGAAAGATGTATGCCACTTCGTATGTCACACAAAAATGTGTATCTGCTCTGCTTAATGCCAAGTTCCTCTAGACACCTTCACATCCAAATCAACTCCTTGCTTGCTTCAGTAGCAACGATGAACTCTGCATCAGTAGTAGAAATGCAACACACTTCTACAACCTAGATTGCCAAGACACTGATCCCTCTACAAAGTTAATCAGATAACCCGAAGCAGACTTTCTCGTGTCAATATCTCCATCCATATCCAAAGTTGTATAACCAATAAGAACTAGCTCTCCACTTCCCAGACAAAGTTTCAAGTCTGAAGTATCACTGAGATATCTCAAGATCCACTTCACCATATTTCAATGCTCTCTTTATGGATTAGAAAGAAATCGACTAACCATGCAAACTGTGAGAGAAATATCTGACCTTGTGCAAACCATAGCATACATCAAACTACCCACTGTTGAAGCGTAAGGAATTTTTTGGCATCTCTACCTTATCACTCTCACTCAAAGGACGTTGCTTCTTACTTAACTTGAAATGTGCAGTAAGAGGAGTACTTAACGATTTTGCCTTGTCCATTCGAAACCTCTGAAATACCTTCTTAATGTACTTCTCTTGTGATAACCATAACTTGTTGGCCTTTCTATCACGAGAAATCTCATGCCAAGAATCTTCTTTACTGGTCCTAAGGCTTTCATCGCAAAAGACTTGCTCAACTCCTACTTCAACCTGTCAATTCTAGAAGCACTATGACCAACAATAAGCATATCATCAACATAGAGCAATAAAATGATAAAATCATTATTAGAGAATCTCTGCACAAATACACAATGGTCTGAAGCAGTCTTCTTGAAACCTTACTTCCCCATAAATGACTCAAACTTCCTGTACCACTGTCTTGGAGCTTGTTTTAGGCTATACAAGTTTTTTCTTTAATTTGCAGACGTTGTTCTCCTTTCCTTTCACCCTAAAACCCTCAGGTTGCTCCATGTATATTTCTTCCTCCAAATCACCATGAAGGAAAGCTACCTTCACATCTATCTGCTCAACTTCCAAGTCAAGACTAGCTGCCAAACCAAGCACCACTCGGATAGAAGATATTTTCACAATTGGAAAAAAAAATTCCTCAAAATCAACTCCTTTTTTCTGATTGAACCCCTTTATGACCATCCTAGCTTTGTAACGTAGAGTTGAAGAATGCTCTTCTTGCTTCAATTTATAGAATCAAGCAATGACTTTATCAGCTCAAATGTGTGATTCTCTTGCAAGGACTTAATCTCATCATGCATAAAATTAAGCCAATTATGTTTCTGCTCACCAGTCATCACCTCCTCAAAGCACTCAGGCTCTCCCTCTTCAGTTAAAAATACATACTCTGTAGAGGAATAACTGGTAGAAGGCTGGCGATCTCTGGTAGACCTCCTAGGTGGAACCTCTTGTGGAACTGTAGGTATATCTTCTTGTTGAAAATCAAAAAATTTATCAACGGGAGCATCAACATTACCTGCACCTTCTTGGTCATCATGATCAGTTTGGAATTATCGGAAATACTCAAGATCATTCTCGTCTTAATCAAGCACATTCACCAAAGGAACTAGATCAAAATCTACAAGTCTCCATCACCTTGGAATGCTAACTTTTCTGCCCTTATGATATCATCAATGGTTTGATCCTCCATAAAACCACATTACGGCTCCTGATAAGTCTTTTGTTAACTGGATCATAAAACTTGTTACCGAACTCATCTTGGCCATACCCAATAAAAGTGCACTGACGTGTCTTAACAACTAGCTTAGACATCTCATCTGTTGGAACATGCACAAAAGATTACAACCAAAAACTCTAAAGTGATCATAAAAAACATTCTTACCAAACCAAACTCTGTCTAGAACATCACCATTCAAAGCGTAGGTAGGCG
Organism: Withania somnifera; assembly: GCA_039654485.1. Taxonomy (NCBI): domain Eukaryota; kingdom Viridiplantae; phylum Streptophyta; class Magnoliopsida; order Solanales; family Solanaceae; genus Withania; species Withania somnifera. The sequence goes on from JBDJHY010159175.1 coordinate 21,751, forward strand.
ACAAGTTAATCACATGAGCCGCGGTCTGAAAGCAAGCATCTGACCCTCTCAGTCAATGTTTTTTTCATTATCTCTTCCAAGCCATTTAGCTGAGGAGTCTTAGGTGGAGTCTTCTGATGAGTAATGCCTTGCTCTTTGCAATACCTGTCAAATGGTCCAACATATTTACCATCGTTATCAGTACGAATACATTTTAGCTTTTTACATTTGTGCCTTTCAATAGAAGCCTAAAATTTCTTGAATACATCAAGCACCTGGTCCTTCATCTTCAAGGGATACACAGACAATTTCTTGGAATAATCATTAATAAAAGTCATAAAATATTGTACACTACCCAATGATTTTATCTTGAGAGGACCATAAACATCAAAATGTACAAAGGGAAAAAAATCTAATTTTCTGGTAAACCTGCTAGAAAAAGAAACTTTATTTTGCTTCCCTACTAAACAATGAGTACACTTGTTCAGTTTTGCATGCTTCACTCCCTGGAGTACACTCTTCTTGTATAGACAATCAATCCCTTTTTCACTGATACGACTGAGCCTCCTGTGCCACAACTTTGTCATGTCGTCTGACTCTATCCCTCTGTTACCTAGAACTGTACAAACAACATATCTTTCAATCTTTGCCTGTGTC
>JBDJHY010159195.1:0-12652 GCA_039654485.1 Withania somnifera
AACTTTAACATGTAACAAACAATGACATAAAGCTTCTCCAAGTCATTCATGGAGGTCGGGCAAGATCTTCGTTGAGCTGCCAAAGTTTAAGTTAAAACTCATTTGGTTCGGTTCTAACAACATAGGTATGAGGTTTAAATCTTTGCCAAAAAATTAGAAATTTATAAAAATCAACCCCAATCCCCCAAGGTTAAACTATTTTTTCTTAAATCAATTTGTTCAAAACATAAGAATCTCAAGTATGAGATTTCATCAAAAATTGAGCTCAAATAGACTTTAAATAATTGCAATATTAATTATTAACTTTATACATAAACACATCAATTCCTATCACTTAATAGTGAAGTAAATCCTGAATTAAATAAAGAATTAACGAAAAAATAATGAATTTTAAGGTGAGAAACTTACCCCCACAAAAAAACACAAACCCAGCGTCTTGAAAATTGCATAAAATTGAGTCTCATAACTCCCAAAATTTCAAAAAGAATAATGACGTCAAACTTGGAATTAAATTATATCCATTTGTAAAAACAAAAAGGCAAATATGTCCTAAAAGTCCAAATTTTTGGCACTGAAAGCTTGTACTAGACCTGATTCTTTTTTGCACCAGCTCCATCTTTTTGTAAAATGTCTCTCATCCCCTCATAAGGTCTTGAAATACACTGATATATTTTATTAGTTTAAAATAATTATATAAATCTACTATTCAATCAAAACTCAATATCATGCTCATTTGCCTCTTCAAATATTATTTTCCATTCAAAATTATTTTATATTCTGCGATAAAAAATTGATCTTGACTTATCAAAATTACACAAATTCTTCAATCAGTTCTATATTTCATGCTCAAATTTTGGAAGTCTCAAGATAATTTTTTTGATTTCTAGAACTAAAAATAGACATTTGAGTCATCACATTTTATGTTCAAATAATGTCAACTAAAGCATCTATAATGTTCAAAATCCATCCAAATTCATCAAATTAATTAGAAATTTGTAGAGAATTCCAAAATTATTATACGAACTTGTTGGAACTTTCAAATCGTGAATCAAAACTCATTTAATCAACTATTTGACCAAGGTCAACTCTTAATTTTAAATTCAATAAGAAATCAACTCGTGTATCCAAAAAATCGGAGCCTCCCAAACACAGACCGAATATGCAAATCAATTATAAGATACGTTCCAAACCTGTTGGGACCATCAAATAACTCATACAAGGTCATTGTTCCCAAAAATTGATCATAATTAAATTTTTCTTTCTTTAAACTCAAAATTCAACCAAATTTCTCAAATCACTCTCTGGCACCTTAGGAACCATACAACCATCCAACCAAGTCAAAATCACCTTTTGAAATAGCAAAATTATCAAAATTTAAATTCAAACTTGTTATTCTAGAATGTCATCTAATATACATTCGATCACCTTGACAATAATGTTACTCATTCTTGCAAGTCATAAATGATATATAAACAATACAAGGAGTGTAAAAAAAAGAAAAATACCCAAAAAAATTAAACGACCAAGAGGGTCGTTATACTATTCAACTTCCTAAATTGAAAATCTTTCTTTAAACAAATATATTTCCTTGGGAAGCATTCAATCTATTCTTGCAAGTCATAAGCAATATAATGAATCTATGGGTAGGTTCAAACTAGGAAAATAGGTTCAACAAAATTAAGCAACCATGTGAATCATCACTGAGTAGAACCAAGTTGTAGACCTATTAGCGAAGCAAGGTTCAACTTCTAAAATTTTGAATTTGTAAATTTTTGAACATTTACTATCTCAACTTTGAATCTTCATAAGGTTGTAACTATAGATACACACATGCATGACTCATAACTAAACAAGCCATCACTATGTCCACTATATTTTTCTCTTTCATATAATTCTTTTACTAATGTACTTCTGACACAGCACAATGATCCTCAGTGACCTATTTTTGTTTAAATTAACATAAGCACAATCTATTAGACAAAAAGAAAATAATAACATAAGATTTAAATAACATGATAAAAATGAAATAAAAACAACTAGATATGGAATATGAGGAGAAGAGGAGAGGCTGGGTTGAAATGAGTGAATAAAAATAAGCTAAGTTAATAAATGAGTATGTTATTTATATGAAGTTATTTAGGCTAAAATAAGCTAAAATATGATCTAGGTCAAAATTCAATCCAACCAATTATATTAATTTTTAATTTTTTATTTAATCTCTTATTATTTTTAGTACCTAAGAAATTATTATTTTTATCTATTATGGGTAATGTGACATAAATATCATTTAAAAATATTTTGACAAGATTTTTAATGAATCAGCTTGGGCTAGGTAATTAGTCCAAATTTCGATGAGCTAAAATGGGTTGCACTATAAACGGATGAGTCAATGATTTGCTTGTTCCTGAAAATATTTTATGGTCAAGATGTGTCACGCCCCAGAGTCACCTCCTAAGTGGGGCTATCATCCTTAGCTACCAAGTTGTCTCAATAGCCTTAAATGTATCCTTGGCTCATGTTTTTCTCTATCACTCGTACTCAGGGGAAGTTATATTATACAAGTATTATCAAACTAAGTATACCTCACATCTCAGTCAATAAATAAATAGCTAAATAAAAAGGAAAACTCGATATCAACCATCATAACCAATGTTTGAAACCACTAACAAGTTGGATAGTGAAATGCTAGGGCAATGCCCCTAGCAAGACAAAAACCATATTAATAGTACTGTCTCAAATTTCTAAGCTCTAAGATGTACTAAAATAATAAATAAATTTAGAAGGTTCCTGAATCCAATGGGAAATCACCACTTCTCTTCTAATCTTCTAAGATGAGGATCCAAGTCAACTGTAAGCGTCTGGATGGCTGACCAAATCTATATGTGTGAAATACATGCACCATAAGAAAGCATGCGATCAGTACACTGAATATATTGAGTATGCAGGGGATTAGAAAACAAGTTATCACAATAAGGAAAATAGTTATGCAATGCATGACACATGATACTTACCTCAACTGTCACTTGCTGGCTCAAATAAAAAAATGTATGCAATAAGACAATAATTAATTAAAAGTCTTCTTTTGATACTTAACTCTTTATTCTGACCAATACTGACTACCTAACACATGACTGACCTTGGTAGGTTCTATAACCGACATTACTAAATCCCTATGTTGTATAGGGTCCCAAATCTTCCAAAGTAAAGGCCATAACATATCTCTTAGTCAATCCACTAAGCCACGAATGATAAACGCCACTTTTGTCATGAGGTTACCGATATTTGGAAGTAGGGGTTATAGGATAAGTATTGAGTCACCCAAATCCACTCGGTGCTAATTCTACTCCCAAAACTAATCATGAACTGAACATAAATTAATGTTGTATGTCTTGAGCATATAAGGGCCCTTGAACTCATGAACTTACTGCCTCTATCATATTATTGTCTCATTCTTATAATTTAACTTTCTTTTAGTTAATTTATTCATGACCCGGGATTAGACTCTAAAAGCCAAATCCTTAAGTTATAATCAATAAAGTTGACCATGACAATCAACGATGACTGTAACCCTACAACTGACCATATCATGACCCTTGAACTTCAATTATGGAAATTTAACCTAAAATCATGAATAACAAATTAGGTCGACTCCACATAAGGAAGTTGGACTCATGAACTAGACCATGCTCCTCAATTACTAGCATTTTGTGAGATTTTATCATAAGACATATATTAAGATAATTTATAATGAACAGGATATGTAAAATACACAATTTCTAGCGTGAACACAATTATGGGGATTCACCTTAAAAATCTACAAGTCATGACTATAAATTGAAATACTGGGTAGTTGGATACAAGGCTAAAAGGAAACCTTGTTCATAATCCCACATACTTGAATAAGAGAGTTTCTATGGAGAATTTTGTGAATAAAGTGACGCATAATGATCCCTTGATAAAAACCTAGGTTGAGTTCTTGAGAGAGAAACTTTAAAGAAGCTTCTCTTTAATTTGTCTAGGAATTAATGGATAAATAAATAGAGTTTGGGTATTTAGTTTTATCCTAATAGAAGCCAAAATGACATGGGAAATACCAATTAATGAATCGGAATTATCTAAAAATTCCTTGGCAAAATGTTCTTAAATAGAAAAATAGCACCTCCCACAATTGGTTTAACAATCCGCTGAACTGGTTGACTGTCCATCGAATGAGCCATTGAAATATGCCCCCACATATCAACTTGACGGATCCTTCCACAGTCCGTCGGAATGTTTCATAGAACATGGAATGATTCGGGGGATGGATCAACACTTAGGCAGATTTGAGAAGAACTAGGTCGTTTTCATGGGTGAGAAGATAGGTCATCGAACCCTTCCATGATCTCGAGCTATTCGTGGAAACTTGACAATTCTAGATCTAGGTGAAATTTCACAAACATACTTTATTTAGCAAATATAACCTTTAGAACAAGTTTCAAGGTTGTTACAATATCTCCCCCTTGTGATTATTCATCCTCAAATGAAGATTTCAGCCATATAACAGGGGGGAGGGCTAGAAAATTGACAGGCTAACTACCGAACCTACCCATGACTTCATCAACTAACAAAATAAGGTTTAACTACTAACTCAAAAAATATACATGCATGATACTACAACTAACCATAACTACCATAAACTCATCAAATAATACACAAGTATTCATATAGGGATTTATGCGATGACTAACCGTAACTACCATAAACTCATCAAACAATACACAAGTATTCACAGAAGGACTTACCCAATGCTATGGATATATGTCATATGTCACATGATATAGGCTCATGAATGGATAAGGGGAAAGTTAAATAGAGAGGATATTATCTTGGCATGAAGTAGAACTAGAAAGAAATATATACAGGTATATACTCATCATGCCGGCCTCTACCTCTCGTATATCTCCCACAACTGAGTGGTTCCTCCAAATAACCTTAACTGTTGTTATCTCTTTATTTCTTAACTTTCAAACCTGCTTGTGTAAGATATGAATGATAATCTCCTCATAAGTCAAGATATCCTCAATACTAACACTGTCAACTGGAAAAACTACGAATGGATCACCTAAGCATTTTTTGAGCAAGGAAACATAAAAACATTATTAATCGGTGCCAACTCTTACAGAAGGTCTAAATCATTGGCTACATTATCTACCCTCCTCAAAATCTTATAAGGTCCAATATACGTTGGACTGGACTTCCCTTTCTTCCTAAATCTCATAACACCCTTCATAGGTCATATTTTCAGGAATACCCAATTACCTACCTGAAACTCTAACTCTCTTCTCCTCGAATCTATGTAGGATTTTTATCTGCTCTAAGCAGTCTTCAATCTATCATGCATGATCTAAACTTTTTTCATAGCTTTATGAATAAGATCTATCCAAACTATAGTTTCCTCAATTGTCTTGAACCGCCCAATGGAAGACCTACGTATCCTCCCATACAGAGCCTCAAATGGGGCTATCTATATGCTAAAGTAATAGTTTTTGTTGTATGAAAACGTAATCAAAGGCAAGATTTCAATCCAAATTCCCTTGAAATCAATTGCGCAAGCTCTCAGTATAGCTTCCAATGACTGAATAATCCTCTTGGCCTGACCATTTTGTCTAAGGATGAAAAATTATGCTCAAACAAACCTGTGAAACCAAACTTCTCTGAAATTGTGTAACTCAATCTGAGACAATAGTCAATGGTGCCCTATGCATCCTAAAGATATGTTGCAAAGATATCCTACCATACTGATAGGCTGAATAATTGGTGTGAACAGGTAGGAAGTGAGCACGTCATTCCATCTATTATAACCCATATAGAATCATGTTTCTTGAATAATGGTAAGTTGGTGAAAAAATCCATAATAATCACCTCTCACTTCAATGTTGGAATATCAAATTGTTGCATCTTACCTACTGGCCTCTGGTGCTCTATCTTTTTTTGTTGATAGTTAGGATACTTAGCCATAAACTCGGTTATGTTTCTATTCATACCTTCTCACCAATATACTTTCCTTAAATCTCTATACATTTTAGTAGCTTAAGGATGAACAGAATACCTAGAACTATGAGCCTATGACAAAATCATATCTCTCAACCCATCAATTATTGGGACATAAAGACTACCCTCATAGTGAAGAACACCATCTCCCCCTAGTAAGAAATGCTGATCTTTAGGCTTTAAGTACGAACTCTTAAGCTTACCTAGGGTCGAATTACTATATTTCTTACTTGTCACCTCAACTACAAGAGATGATTCAGAAGCATATTGAAAAAGCATACCATATCATTAGCATCTATCAATCTAACCCCAAGATGTTCAATCCTATGCACCTCTCTGGAAAAATATCTCTTTTTTTATCAACATGATCTAGACTACCCAAGGAACACTTGACAATGGCATCAGCCACTACATTGGTATTTCTCGAATGATACATAACTATAATGCCATAATTCATTGGCAAATTAAGCCACCTTTTCTGGCGAAGATTCAAATCTTTTTTATCAAGCATATATTGTGGACTTTTATGATTAGTGAAGACGTCTACATTCACCCTATACAAGTAGTGTCTCCCTAATTTCAAGGAAAATACTATAGCTGCCAACTTAAGATCATGAGTGGGATACCCTGGAGGCATCACAACACACCACGTAACCCTCTAAACCATCAGGCAAAGTCAACACTAGAGCTGAAGTCAATCTAGTTTTAACCTCTTGAAAACTTTTCTTACATGTATCTTACCAATCAAATTCACCTTCTTCTGCGTCAAAGGGGTTAACGGGGACTCTATGGAAGGGAAGATTTTGACAAATCTATGTTAATACCCATCTATACCTAGAAAGCTACGGATCTCTGATAGAGCAGTCATTTTAGGCCAATTCCTGATGGAGTCTACCTTTTGGGAATCTACTTGAATGCCCTCGCTGAAAGATAATATGACCAAGGAAAGAAACTGAATGGATACAAAACTCACACTTAGATAAATTTGCAGAAATATGACATTCCATAAGAGTGAAAAGAACAATCCTGAGACGGTCTATATGTCTCTCCTCGCTTCTGGAATAAACCAAAATGTGATCAATAAAGATAATCACAAACAGGTCCAACTATGGCTTGAAGACCCTATTCATGAGGTCCATAAAGGATGCAAAAGCATTAGTCAAATCAAAGGACATGACCATAAACTCAAAATGTCCATAACGGGTCCAAAAAGTTGTCAATGGAATATCTGACTCTCTGACTTAAGTTGATGGTAGCTAGAACGAAGATAAATTTTGGAGAAATAGTCAGCACCTTGTAGCTAATTGAACAAGTCATCAATCCTAGGAATAGGATATTTATTTTTTACTCTAAATTTTTTTAGCTGACAGTAGTGTATGCACATGTGAAGGGAACCATCTTTCTTACGCACGAACAAGATAGAGGTACCCCAGGGAGACACAATAGGGTACATAAACCTCTTGTCTAGAAAGTCTGATAACTGATCTTTAAGCTTTCTAAGATTAGATGGTGTTATCCTATCGAAATAAAAATGGGTTGAGTGCCCTAAATGAAGTCTATGCCAAGATCTATCTCCCTGTCAGGAGGAACTCCAGGTAAATCCTTAGGAAATACATCTACAAACTCCCTGACAAATGAAACCCAATGAATATATGAAGTCTCAGACTCAGAGTCCTGGACTCATACTGGGTGGTAGATACACCCCTTGGAAATCATCTTCCGAGCTTCACGATAAGAAATTAACCTACCTTAGGAATAACTCTACTCATTTCCCACTCAAAGATAAGCTTATTCAGAAATTGAAAATGGATAATTCTAGCCTTATAATCAACAATTGCATGGCATGAATGGAGCTAATCCATCCCTAGAATAATATCAAAATCTATCATGTCCAACTCATTCAAATCAGCTAGAACTACCATCCCAAAAATAGATATTAGAAAACTACGATAGACCCTATTGACTACTATAGAGTCCCCAATAGGATATGACATAAAAACTCATATAAAACCTTAGGATCAACACCAAACTGCCTAGAAAAATAAGGGGATAGAAAAATTAGGCTGCTTTAAGGTTTAATAATGCATACACACTAAAACCATGCACATCCAACATACCTGTCACTGTATTGGGTGACTGCTCCTAATCATGTTTGGAACCCAAACCATATATCTAGCTCTAGAGTTGACCACCACTGATATTAGTAAAAATTCCATGTTGAGCTGGTCAAGATGCTAGTGATGTTGTTGTACTAGTTTGGGCTCCGCCATTTCCACCTCCCTACTTAGCCATAAATCCCTAATCCAGTGACCTAGATTACCACACCAAACACCCCTTCTAAGTAAAATCCCTCAGAGTATTACTTGTCTGACCATATCAAAAATATCCATCCTACCCAAGCATGCAATATCCAAGATGGTTCTTATCATATTTATTACACAACGAATAAGTGCACTCTCTAGTCATACTACCTTGAGAAATTTTCTAAGCTGACTTATGATTCTTAGGCTATATAAAACTCAGAGTAGGGACATTGGAAGAAAAAGGGGTTGGTCCCCTAGAAGTCATCTACTGTTACCAATGATCCCTACCTAACTTGGGTTAACTGAACTGTGATTATCCAGTCTTGTCCCTCTTATTCTAATTATTTTACCTCAATTTGGTCATATCTCTCTCAATCAACTCAAGATGGACCATCAACCTGTCAATGTCCATATCACTAGTAAACACAGTTGTCTTCCCTTCCAGGATAAAATACTAGAAGAGGTATAACACGAGCATGTTCATTCAGCTACGCATGTCTGCAACCATCTTACGAACATATCTATAGAGCATGTTAAACCTCATCCCATACTCAGGAACTGTCATGGAGGCCTTCTCTAGACTCAGAAACTACCTAACCATCTTTTTTGTATTCTCCCAAGGGAAGAACCTACCCGTGAATGCCTTCTCGAACTTATCCCATGAATTTGGAAGTGCTTATACCCCTCTATTCTTTTCCCAAAAATCATACCAAGACCTAGAGACATCTTTTAGCCTATAAGGAACTAAGTCTACCCTGTCCATCTTAAATGCCCTATCAACTCACAGATTCTTTTAACCTCCTTTATAAATTTCTTTGGGTCCTTATCCACTATTGAACCAAAGAATTTTGGAGGACTCGACCTCAAGAACTCCCACCCCTTATAACTCCCACATCAAAAACTAGTTGGACTAATGGTGCATGAGATGGTTGTTGACCTAATGCAACCATATAGTTTGGGCAATCATGTGCATCATATTCCTGAACTTTGTGTTGGTGATGTTTTTAGGCTGTTGTTGGTATGGAGCTGATAGAGCCTAATTCTACTAATTCCTATTCTTGTCCTGGCAAGTGGGTTGTTTTCATGGAGGTGTGATCTAAAACACATAAAGTAGGAGTTAAAATATAAATGTGGAGCAAAAATCCAAAGCATGAATGATCATGAATTAAGGGAAACATTTCCTACACACTCAGTAGCCTCTTAGTTCTAAGCATGATATAGTTCATACCCATAACTAAGACTCTAGCTAATTTTGGATTTCAAACATATCCTAGGACTCAATGAACCTAATGCCCTGATACTAAGTTTTTTCACGCCCTAGAGTCACCCCTAGGAAGGACTGGCATCCTTATCTACCGAGTTGTCTCAGTAGCCTTAGATGTGCCTTTGGCTCATGGTTGGCTCTATCACTCATACTCAGCGGAAGCTATATCGTACAAGTAATATCAAACTAAGTGGACCTGACATCTCAATCAATAAATAAATAGTTGAATAAAAATAAAAATTTAATATTAACTACCATAACAAATGTCTAAAAGCCACTAACAAGCTAAATAATGAAATGCTAGGACCATTCCCCTAACTGACCAAAAACCATAGTACTAGTACTATCTCAAAAGTCTAATCTCTAAGATGAACTAAAAATAAATTACTCCAACAGGTTCCTGAAAAAAGTGAGAATTCACCACTTCTCTTCTAATCTTCTAAGAATATGGATCTAAGTCAATCGCAAGCATCTGGATGGCTGGCCAGACCTACATGTGTGAAAAATATGCAGCACAAGAAAGTATTCAATCAGTCCATCGAATATACTGAGTATGAAGGGGGTAAGCCAATAAGCTATCACACTAAGCAAAATAGTTATGTAATGCATGAACGTATGATACTTACCTTAACTATCACATGTTGGCTCAAATAAGCAAATGTATGCAATAATACAATAATTAATTAAAAGTCTTCTTTTTATGCTTAACTCTTCTTTCTGACCTATTTCTGACTAACTTCCCCATGATTGACCTTGGGAGGTTTTATAACCGACATTCCCAAGCACAAGGCTAGAGGTATAACATATATCCATATGTTGTGTAGGGTCCCAAACCTGTCAAAGTAAGGGCCATAATTTATCTCCTAGTGGATCCATTAAGCCATGAAATATAAACACTACTTTGGGCCATGAACTTACTTGTGTTTAGTGACACAAGGTATGGGATAAGGACTGAGTCTCCCAAATCCACCCTGTCCCAAAATTGACCATGAATTGAACAAAACCAGTTATTTTTTATCTTGACAATATAAGTGTCATAAACTCATGAACTATATAATCTCTGTCATATTACTGTCTCGTTCTCATAATTTAACTTTCTTTTAGTTAACTAACTCGTGACCCGAAATTAGACTCTAAAATCCAAATCCTTAGATTATAATTCGTAAATCTACAATGACCATGAACCATGACTCTAACCTTATGTCACACCCCGGAGCCACCCCTTGGACGTGGCCGACATCCTTTTCCATAAAGTTTCACTAGCATCCTTAGACGAACCACATGTACCATACATAACTCTACTCATATCACTTGGAAGAAGCAGATCAAAGAATAATAAAAGCAATAGCATACCTCATATAAAACAATAGAGAAGTAAATCAATAAATGGAAACTCAATATTCAACTCTAACTCAACATTTATCTGAAAGCCACTATAGACTAACAGTTTAACTGCTAGGATAGTATCCCTAGATATCCTCAAACATAAAATAAGTAAAGAATATCTATATCAATCTGTGTATACTAAAAATAAAAGAATAGAAAAACTCTATTAGCTTGGCCCTAAAAGAAATAAGAACTTACAAATCTGCAAATCTCTACGAATGCAAATCCAATCAACCATGGGTATCGGAAGGCTAGAAGGGTCTACAGGGGTTATATTAATATAGAAAGTATGGGGACAACACATGAAATAAACTGAGTATGAGAGCATGCTACGATAATAGAACTCCTAGCTATGCAATGCATGAACAAGTATTAAGCTCAAGTAAAGCAAATGATAAGCAAGTTTAAAAATCTTCAGTTAAAATTTTTCAATACTAAAGTATAAAGTAACACCATATATAATCATGCAACTCAATAGTTTTTAACCAAGAAATAAATATACTTTAGTTTAAAACTCTCTTTTAACACTTGACACCTTATACTAACACTATAATAACCCTCATGGTCATTCATGATAATTGGGTGACATTTTGCATTCTAGAACATTTTGGAAGTTTCTCCAAGTCAAATATGACTTACAGGAACTAGTAGTTTGGATCCCAGGTGACTCGATTGAGAAATATCTTAAATTGCCTATTTTAGAGCCTAAAACTAGGTACTCATTGACCAAAGTCAACTTTCCTTCAAGACGAGCTCAGATTTAAATTTTGACAGTTTCGTCAGCACCAAAATGCCAAAAAAGTCAATATTGACCTTAAGTTTGTGTTTTAGAGTTTTGGTTTGCAATTTAGGCCAATTTGTGGAGTTTAGTTAAGTTTAAGGCCTAAAATGGATCTTGGGTGGTATTTCGATGTTCAGAGTGTCGGATCAGAATTTTGATGATTCCAATAGCTCCATAATGATGATTTAGGATAGTAGATGTGTTGGTATAATTTTTGGACTAATCTTTACATTTTTGAGGTGTTGGTGGAGCATTCTTGAAATTAGCTTAAGTGTTGACTTGGTCAATATTTATACGAAACGACCTCAGATTTTGCTTTCATCAATTCCATTGAGTCCCTAATGTGTTTTTCACTTAAAATACATATTTTGTTTATCAAATTATACTCTATTTCATTTCTAGGGTCCAAGTTAGAAATTTTGAAAATTTCAGCAGAAACCTGTAATTAGTGCAAGTGAGGTCCTTTATCGTGATCGCGATGGATCCTCCGTGATCGTGATGAGCAAATTTTCCTTATGTATGATAGCGATCATCTTCATGCGATCATGATAAATGCCCAGGTTAACCCTTCTGCGCGATCACAACGCGATCGCGACCTCTGTCAAGCGATCGCGATGGTTGGCCGACTTCCTTAGCACGATCGCAGTCAACAGTGATGCTATCGTGATGAGTAAAATCCCTAGCAGTATATAAATCCTGCATGACCCCTACATTTTATTTCAATAGAAACCTCGTGATCTCTTCAGTTTTAGGGCGAAAAACCACTCCCAAACATCATTCCAAGGCTAAGGGAAAATCCTCTAATCATTATTCTTCGATTCCTTTGCATTTTGGGTAAGTCTTCTTAGCCTTTCATTCTTAGTTTTCTTGGTTTTTCCCATTGATGAA
>JBDJHY010159222.1:0-12651 GCA_039654485.1 Withania somnifera
AGTTGGGAAACTTAAAGTTAGTTTCCAACTCAAGTGTGAAGGGTCTTTCTTAAACCAAGAATCAAGAAGTTGTAAAAGTTCTCACTTGACTAGAAAGCGATTGTATCTTTGTGTGTTATAGTGGAAACCTAAGTTGAAAAGAACTTAGGTAGTGGATATAGGCAAGAGTTTTGCCGAACCACTCTAAATTTCTTATGTTCTTGTGTTTTCATTTACATTCTCTTGTACAAGCCAAAAAGATTCAAAAAACAACCACCACACTATTCACCCTCCCCCTTCTAGTGTGGGTAATCTACTCAACACCTTTCTATACTTTAGTAGATACATAGCCCCTCGCAACTTGATTTATTCTCTCAAATCAAGTCCCAGGTTTGAGATTCAGAATGTTGAGCTAGTTGCTCCGAAAACGAAGAAGGCCAATTTGCTCTTGAACAGAGTTGGCTGCTGATAAGAAAATGGAGCCCCTTTCTATATAAAAGTCGTTTTGCTTCCACCAGAGTTGACCATTTGCCTAGAGTCAAAAGATGTCACAAATTCTGTTATTTTATGTTTTAGATTTTACTTTAGAATTTTGAGATACTTGAGACTTATGTATTTTCCCGACTTTGTATTATCTAGTATCAAAGGATTGTACACAGTGACAACAAATTTCGAGTGGTTTATTAGTTGAATTTTTATATTGTATACGCTTACCTGACTAGGTAGATTGAGACATGTGGCATCACAACTTGAATTTTTTTGTCGTGACAAGTTGTCCTAGTTAAATAACTATTGAGCTTTCAATTTTATGTAATTTTGTAATTGGTTTGCAAGATTGAAGAAATGTCATTTCAATATTAATAACACGACCAGTTTTTGAAATTATAATATATGTCTAATATAGATGTATATTATTTTTCAAAAGGGGCTCAAATGATTCCCAAAAGTTGTGTAAGTTTTGATTTAAGAGACTATTTCTCATAACTTGAATTAAGTTGAAGTTAATAGTTTTTATACTAGTTATTGTTATTTTAACTAAAAGCTCTATTAATTATTCGACAGGACCTGCTCGCCTCGATCCTAATTTAGCCATGAATTTAACTAAGTTTCACAAATTGAGTTCGACTAGTTTTGCAAACTGTTTTTAATTAATTTTGAACACCATTTTTGTTGTTTATTTTTAGTACTGGACTGACTCAACCAAACCCATTTTTTTACCCATATTGGACTCACATTTGAGCCCAATTCCAAAATCATCCCGGACCCGACCCAATTTCCATTTAAGGACTCCCTCAGCTCACATCGAAATACATATACTGCCTTAAGTCTTCATAAAAGCTTAGGCTTTTCTTATTGTATTATTCGTACCTCTACAATTTGTATATAATATTTTACTTCTTCATCTAATTATCCTTTTCGCCATCTTTTTTTTTTTTGTTTCGTATTCTAATCGTGGTTTCGTAGATAATATCCAAAAGTTTCAACCATAAAAATTTTACCGAATTTCTCATTTAGTATATACTTACTTTTTTCAAAAATAAATAAATTATGAAGTTAGAAAATTAATTATTTTAACGTAATTGTAACTCGAGGGATGAATACTTCAGTAGGACTCCATTTTTATTTACTGACCGGGAAATTACATCAATCAAAATTAGATCAAATAGTTTACAATTTATACAGGGAATGGTAAATATTGTTGCGGATTCGATCTGTTTTATTTCTACATTGATATATATATTTATTAGGTAAAGGATCTAATGGCATTCTTCAGATTGTAATCCAAAAAAAATATACATTCTTGAAAAACAGTAAGACCGAACAAATTGAGAAGAGCCAATTTTACGCCATATAATCTGAAATTTCAAGCAGAAGTAAATTATCAGATGCACAAGACAAATGCTCCATAACAGAACAAATTTTGAAAAAGTTACGTTTTAAGGCTCTCTTAATGTTGTATGGTAAGCAGAGCATCATAGCTTAGTCTCCTCTGGAACCAAAGCTGAAAGACTAGTACATGTTTACACAAGAGAGAGAGAGTGATAATAAACTCACAGATCCTTTCCTTCTATATCAGCACACGAGACTGAGCTGCAAATTATGATTGGAAAGCACTTGATAAAGTATATATTGCACCCTGCTGTGACTACAACTTGACTGGGCAACCCAAATCAAGCCACAGCTGTTAGACAGGGATGAAAAGCAGTTCCACATGCGATCCATTGCCTCTTTCTCCCGCGTGGCAAGACACAACCAGGGACCTTCATCCATTCTCTGGTCGAGAAATCATATGTAACTAGCCGGTTCATTTGTCTTGATCTTAGTGATAGCATGAGCAAACCTTTGTTACCCAAGCAAGTCATTCGAACGTGCTTTCCATAAAACTCCAAGCACCATATGTTTGGCATTCTGTCGACCTCCTTCCACAAAAGAGTCATCTTTTGCAGCTCCCATATGCACACGCAAGTGGCTGCATTCTTTGTCAGCAGACCCACAAGCATTATGCGCCCCTCACATTCTGCTAGCGTATGATCACTCAGATGTAGGGGGGCAGGAATAATGAACTGTTTCCAAAACCCAGTAGCCATGTCATAGGACACGATCCCATCAGGGTCCGAGCGCATGAAGTAAAGTTTACTACCGATGGAGACTGTCTGCGACTTGAAGTTGAGTGCTAAAGGGAGCTTAATATTCGAGGACATGGTTCCTGGACGAACCCAAGAGTTATTTCTGGAGTCGTAAACTTCAAACTCGCCATCACAACCAACCCAAAGGATATTGTATCCTCTGCTGGTTGATTTCCCACACAATGTCATACCTACAGCCACACGGGACCACACCTTAACAGATCTGGCTGGTAACTCTTTGAAGGACCTAGTAAGAGGGTTGCATACGTAGAAACTCCTGTGTCCAATATCAAGGAAACATACAAGACCTCCTACAGAAGCAACTGGCAAGACTATCAACTTAGTTGGCAATGCAGGCATAGTAGGGTGATGCCATTTTTTAAATGCTGGGTCATACATGGCTCCAGTATTCACGTTTTCATGAGTAATGGTGTAGAACCATGGTTGTAGTTGAGGAACTTGGGCACATTGTTCAGAAAAACTTAGGGATGTCAGCATTGAGTTCCATTTGCTACAAACTAATCTGAAGCGGAAAAAAGTGGCAATTGGTAATCTTGCAACAACAGCTTCAAACAGGTCTTCAGGAAATTCTTTCCAAATTTGCTGATCCAAATTCTCGATGGGCCATGAAGCTCCACTCACTTTTCCCCGATTTCTCTCCTTCCGAGCTTTCTTTTTCGGTGGAGGCTTTCCAGGTTCCAACATCTTGAGATTTTCAGATTTTTCAGCAGTCATGATGATATTGTAGCAACTGTCTTTGGCAGAATTGTCGTCAAGATTCAGAAAATAACATCTGCACATATGTAAAACTGGTTAATTTACATATTTTCTGCCATGCTAAGAAGTTCCAAAAATTGCATTATGCAGTGAATCAATTATATCATATCTTCATGAGAAACTGAAAAAGGACGGAACACCCGGCAAGTTAACCCTTAAAGGTAATTTAAAATTGGGGAAAACCATGGATCTAAATACTAGTTTTATCAATTTTTAACATGCAATAGTTTTATCAGTTTTCATTCATGAAGTATGTTAGGAAAAAAAGGCTTTGACTTGGGTGGCTGATCCACCTGGTGACCAGACCGTAAACAAACTGATATGAATGAGCAAACAAAGTATGGATGGTGGAGGGAATCATGTGCAAGGAATTCGACAAAATGACCTGTGACGGGTAGTGGCATTGCATCAGGCCTATCCATAATGCTCAGGTAACTGAGAAGATTCCAGATTAGGTAAATATATGTCCTGTGCCTAAATCAACCTTTGCAAAGCTAGCGAGAAAGTTCTACCTTACCAACTTGCTTAGCTTACCAAGTTCAATTATTACAAGCTTATTTAACTTATAAGATAACAAAAGAAAACATTGAGCATGGAGAACTTTCTCATGTGCCAGAATGTTCCAAAAACTATTGATCTGTTTTTCTCATGTTTCATTTTTACAGTAAGTTCGACTGATACACAAATTAATGCATAGTCTTCATTCTAGCCAGACCTGTGCAACCAATATCCTCAACTTCAGTGGTTCTAGAGAAGAATGCACCAAAAAAGCATTTATTCCGAGGGCAAGAGTTAGCAGACCTCGTAACTTGGAAATATCCAGAAACAAACTACTAAAAGCAGCACTCCTTAATTATTGTTCTACGTAAACTGCTAGCCTGAACATGCGATTATTCTACCTAATTCACTCATCAAAGCATAAAGTAGCAAACAGCTGTATGTGCAAACACTATGCACCTTCAATTACTTCTGGTTATTCTAGACCACACTAGTTGATGTTTACTTAAAGGAGAAGAAAACAATTTCAAATGCAGAGAATTCAACACAGAGATGCTAGAAACCTGCAGTCAAGGGTGTGCGCTAAAAGAATGAGAGACCAGGGATTAAATCCTGGTAGATATAAAGACTCTAAGGTTTGGCGAGGAGAGTTACTTGGTACCTGTGCTTGGGGAAGGAGACGGAATAACTGAGGTGCGCATAAATTGGACCAGATATCACTTCTATAAATAATTAAAATAAAAAGAAAGAGAGGCTAGAAACCTTAATTATAGTGTTAATGTCACACAAGAAGGAAACCATCTCCAACTAACATGACGAGTATAAAAGATATAAGCTCCAATAGTTAAAGAGGGTAAGTTTCTACTTTCAGTTACAAAATGAGTTTTCAACTTCAATCTCATAATCATCACCATTGATTGAGTACAACTTTGGACTCCATGCGCTTATGTTTAAAAAATAAGAAGAAGAAAGTTTTGACTTCCATGTATGCCCATAAGACTGTACTTTGCAATGAGAATGCATCAACCTCAAATGATAGAAACCATAAAGGACTTCCAAATGGAGAAAAAATAAGCTATTAAAAGCATCTTTTGGTAATGCCAATACATCTGGGTACTTTTGTTTGAGATATGTTTTTCAACAGGCAATCCAGCATGTTAAAAGGAAATTTCACACATTATGGCATTTTAAAAACAAATATATCCATATAGTGTTCCACAAATGAAAGGGTTTAGACAACCAAAGAGGTTTTGGTGATCCTAATTTTAAAATAGCAAACAACCTGACAAAGAAACTAGTATCTCATACAATATTAACAGTCCTAGCAGGTGTTAAAATTTATTTTGTTATACATAACTCTAAGACAGTAGACATAATTTTTGTTTGGCTAAATAGCAAAAACTTTCTTAGCAAGAAAATAGAAACTCAGAAAAGGAGTTCACAAACTTGTCATGTTGCAAAACAAAGAGCATGGGGTTTGCGCTACAAGACAATATAAATGTTCTTTCTTTGGTAGGAATGGGCAAACTGTCCCTAAAGAACACTTGAACCAAGTTCCTTTGCTAATATATATTGTTTCTAACTGCTTGCATTTGAGCTACCAACTAGCTTTGTCTAAGAGACCACGGCTTCACCCAATGGCTGCCTATCCACCAGCTGTTTCAGTACAAAACGTCAAGTCTGGATGGATTTCATTGAATCCTTCTCGAAAATTCATACATCAATCTAGAAGAATGTCATAAAGTATTTAGCCGATACCATATAGCACACAACATTACAAATGAGGCAACATATGAATCATTAAACAATTAAAGAAACTACTGTACCATTTTAGATTGAGAACTACTTTTGACATGATCATTTTACAAACAGAAAAATACCAGATCAAGTTTAAGGTTTAGCATTGGAAATGATCCTAAAATTGCACCGCACCACAATGAAAATATTATTCAGGTAAGTAAATGCATGCAGTATTAAAAGATCGAAAAATGAGAACTCAAACAACAATGAAGTGAGAAGCTTCCATGGGAGAGAGATAGTGAGAGAAATACTCCAAAACCGATTTTGTGAAAATGAGAGCTTAGCTCATTCTCCTTGCCTTGATCAATTATATACAATAACAAAAACAACTACAGCTGTCAACAGCTCAGTATTAAGATGAGTTGGCAAACTAATCTAACAAGAGCTAATCATTAAGCAAATAACTAACCACTAACTAATCATAACTACCTATAACAGAATTCTACAATAATTAAACTCCGGTCTTAATACCCCTCCACAAGTTGGTGGTGAGGATCTCCCAGCTTTGGTAAGGATGTCTGCCAATTTCTCAGTGGTAGCCACATGATGAAGAGTGGAACAACCCCTCCTGAAGTTTAGTTCTCACAAGATGACAAT
Source organism: Withania somnifera (assembly GCA_039654485.1). Taxonomy (NCBI): domain Eukaryota; kingdom Viridiplantae; phylum Streptophyta; class Magnoliopsida; order Solanales; family Solanaceae; genus Withania; species Withania somnifera. The sequence goes on from JBDJHY010159222.1 coordinate 6,279, forward strand.
CAACTTCAATGTGCTGTGTACGCTCATGGAAGACTGGATTTCTAGCTATGTGAATGCCTGATTGTTGTCACAACACACCTCAATAGGTGAAGGACTCTGAATATTCAGCTCAGTAAACAATCTGTCCAGCCAGACCAGCTCACCTACTACCTTTCTTAAGGACCTATATTCTGCTTCTGCTGAAGACAGAGATATGGTATCTTGTTTTTTGACTTCCAACTGATAGGAATGTCACCCAAAAGTACCAAGTATTCACTCACCGACCTCCCTGAATCTGGACAAGAAGCCAGTCAGAGTCACAAAAGGCTCTAACAGTGCAATCTGAGTCATTTGACATAAAAATTCCCAGTATTGGGTAGTTTTTTAAGTATCTTAGTAGATGATATGCAGCGTTCAGATGAGGTTTTCTAGGATCCTGCATGTATTGACTTAATTGTTGAACATTAAATGCAATATCAACCCCGGTATTTGTGAGAAAATTTAACTTCCCTATCAACTTCCTGTAGTATGTAGGATCTGCAAGTGGAGTTCTTTAACTCTTAACTTCACAGTTGGATCAAGAGGGGAAGTCATGGGGTTACTCCTTGAGAAGATCCAGATTAAATTTTCTTTGCGAGATAAGGACCCCTCCTTTTGTGTTAAGTATTTCCATCCCCCAAAAATAATGCAAGTGTCCGAGGTCCTTGATCTTGAAGGTATCATGCAAAAAGTGTTTTAGTTGGGTTATTTATTCCAAATCAGACCCAGGAAGAATCACATTATCAACATAAACAGCCAAGAACACAATTAGAGATCCAGTTTTCTTGTAGAATAGGGAATAGTCATGATGAGAATGACTGTATTCCCCGGAGGATAAAACTTCTGTCAGTTTTGCATACCACTGTCTACTGGCCTGCTTCAATCCATATAATGACTTGTTCAATTTGCAAACCAACCTTGGGTCATTTACCTCTAGGCCTCGTGGTACCTGCATGTACACCTCTTCATGAAGATCTCCATGAAGAAATGCATTATTGACATCCAATTGAAACATATCTCAGACTGCACATGCCACAAATTCTAACTGTTGTCATTTTGACCATTTCCAGCTTGCTGTATGTACCCTTTCACTACTAATCTAGCTTTGAACCTCTCAATGCTTCCATCTTCTTTGTGTTTCACTTTGTATATCTATCTACAACCAATTGCCTGTTTTCCTGAAGGCAAAGGGACTAGATCCCATGTGTTGTTCATGTGTAAGGCTTCAAATTCTTGTGCCATAGCCTTCGGCCAGGCAGGATTCATGGATGCCTCCTCATAAGATGATGGCTCTTCATCATGACAAATGTTCTCAATAAGTAACTGACTAGTGGATGCAATAGCCTCAGGAGGCATATGGTTGGTAAACAATGCAATCATAGAAGAATGTAGGAAGGTGGTATTGGCAGGCAACAATATTATTGAGGTTGTGTTTCAAGGTAGGAATAGAACAAACGTAATCTTTTAAATGCACAGGAACTTTGTTTTCCCTATTGGACCTCCTCTGGGTAGTGTGAGGAGGTGTTAAGGTAGTGTGATGAAGTGGGAATTGTGAAGTAGATGTAGTAGGAAAAGAAGAACCATGCATATACGGGAGAGAAGAATCATGCAGAGATGTTGGTGGTGAAACAGTGGGTGATGGTGCTAAGTCCTGTGAGGAAATAGAAATGCAAGGTGGGGAACCAGTGTCTACAGCAGTTTCTATTATATGATCACTTCCCAAGGTATTATAAGTAACAGACTCATTAAACACAGGAATATCATTAGTATTGGACTTGTGATTGAAGGAAAATGTATTACCATTGAGTGTTGAAGGAAGGGAAAATATGTCTTCATGAAAAATTACATCTCTAGATATGTAGATTCTATGCAAGACTCATTACCTTACAACCCTTTGTTCCAAATGGTTAGCCAATGAAGATATGGGGGGTGGTTCTTGACCCAATCTTGTCTCTATGAACCTGGAGTATAGTAGGGTAACATAAACAACCAAAGGGCCTTAAAAAAGTGTAGTTAGGCTCTTTACCATACAACACTGAATAAGGGCACTTATTCTGGAGGTAGCTTGAGGGAACTCTATTTACGATGTGATTAGTTGTGAGAATGCATTACCCCAGTATTTTAGGGGTAATTTTGACTGAAATAAGAGGGTGCTGGCAGTCTTAAGCAAATATCTATGCTTCCTTTCTACCACACAGTTCTGTTGTGGTGTGTATGGGGAACTCTTTTAATGTACAATTTCTTTACTTAGGAAGAATTGAGTGGCTTCTTTAACCGTAAAATCAAGCCCTTATCTGACCTGATGCACTTCATAGTGACTTGAAACTGGTTTTCTACCATAGTAGTAAAGGCTTTCAAAACAGCAAGAGCATTGCTTTTGCTAATGAGCAAGTGAGTCCAAGTGGACCTATTGTGGTCATCTATCATGGTGAGGAAATATTTGTAATTATCATGTGTGGTGGTATGGTAGGACCCACAAATCTGGCATGAAGAAGACCCAAAAATGTTCTTTGTAAGGGTAGTACTTAGACTGAAGGGTAATCTAACCTGTCTAGACATACGACAAATAGCGCACAAAAAAGGTTGCCCAGGTGAAAACTTGGCTGGTATGGCCCGGATGCTTTTCATCTTCACAAAGGGTACATGTCCAAGTCTATTGAGCCACAACAGATTCACATTATCTCTAAAAGACAAACAAGAATTATTGACAAACACGTCTGCTTTATTATTTGAAGTAGGAGTATGTACAGGTGTAGTGGAAACAGGTAAAGAATCAGGATGAACAAGCAGATCATTCTTACTCTTAATGGGTACATCACTAGTATCGACAGAAGTAGTTTTACTCAAATCAGAAGTCCCACTGGAGGACAACAGCAAATAGAACCCATGTTGACAGAAGTATCATTCGTATTCAAGCTTTTGGAGCAGAGACAGTACAACACTTCTTTGAAATTACCAATCACCTGAGGCCTCTTTATTGAAGGGGCCTGCAGTAGACAAAATGCATCAGTGAACAAGACTATGCACTTTAGGGAAGTAGAGAGTGAATGGACTGAAATAAGATTGTACTTAAAGGAGGGTACATATAATACTTTATGCAAAGTGATCTTAGGTGAAACTGCTACACCAAATTCTGACACCTGAACTCTATATCCATTTGAAGGGAAACAAGGGATATGGTAAATGTGTAATGTTTTTAAGGCAATGTCTGTTAAATGTCATGTTGTTGGATGCTCCTGAGTCTATAATCCACAAGTTAGTCCGTGATTCAAAGCAACTGCATGAGGAATGACTAAAATCTATGGAGGAAGAACAAACCACAATACCTGCAAAATTGATGGAGCCATTGGCCACACTAAAAGCAGTATACATGTTGCTGACATCTTCCCTGCATTCTCATTCTGGAACTGTTGTACAAGTGTCAAAAGTTGACCATATTGTTCCTTTGTGAGATTATTAGCCATCTGATTGTCTCCTTTATCACTTCCATGGTTCGAAATCATATCACCTGATAGACTATGTACATTGGCTACCACTCTCTTCCTTTTGTAGCTCTGATTGTTGTTTTGTCTCTGACTGAAGCCATTGTTATTGTTATGCTGGTTCTGTCTATATCCATTTCCATTATTCTGTGAGTTCACTGAAAGATTAGGGTAACCATGTAACTTATAGCATTTCTCCTTTGTGTGCCCTGGCCTCTTGCAAAAATCACAGACAACTCCATTTCTACTACTAGAACTTCCTGAGTAACCCACTTCTTGAAATGCTGCCAGGATAGTTATTGTTTGAGTAATTTGTTTTGAAGGATCTTCCCATAGGGCCTTTGTTGCCATAAGTGTTCACATCTAGTGAAGTGGATTCCATTGTCAAACGATTAGGGGGCTGAAATTCCTTTTGTTTTTCCTCATGTATCAGTAAAAAAAGGCTTGTGCCATGGAAGGCAAAGGATTCATCATCAGGATGTTACCTCTAACCACAATATATACTTCATTTAATCCCATAAGGAATTGAATCAAGCGCCTATCCTGCTCAGTCTTGTGCAGGCTTTCCTTTGCTCCACAAATACATTGACAGGTGCACTGATTTTTAGAGCTCAAAGTGCTTAATTCTTCCCACAATTTCTTCATCCTAGTGTATCAACTGCCACATCCAATACTCCCAGATCATTAATTTCCTTTTGAATTTGATACAACTTGGCTCCATTAGTTTGATCATACCTATCTTCTAATTCCCTCCAGAGTTCTATTGAGTCATTCACTTATTCTACACTATTGGATATCTCTTCAGACAGAGTTCAAAATCCACGATGTCATCATATCATCACACCTTTGCCACTGTCGCAACATAGGTGAAGTGGCATCTGGCTTTTTGCATCTCTATCTATGAAGCCTAATTTGTTCTTTACAGATAGGGCTTGCAACACACCTCTCCTCCAAGATCTATATCCCATACCATCAAATGAACCGGAACAAGCATCATCCCAAGGTTATCCGAGGGATTTATGTAAAGAGCATCATTTGCCTTTATGACAGAACTAGCAGATGAAGTACTGCCATTGGTAGTCGACTCAATGTTTTCAGTAATCACCATTATTTTGGTAGATACAAGCAAAATTCAGAATAATGACACCTAACAGATGAGATAAACTGATCGAGAGTGAATTGTGACACAATCAATTGAGAATTGGGAGAAAACCATAATACATTTGATGAAATGTGATATCTTTGTGAGATGAAATCAACTCGATTCGCCGCCAACTGGCTCTGATACCATATTAAAAGTAAGAGCGAAAAATGAGAACTCAAACATCAATGAAGTGAGAAGCTTCCATGGGAGAACGATAGTGAGAGAAATGCTCCAAAACTGATTTTGTGAAAATGAGAGCTTTGCTCATTCTCATTGCCTTGATCAATTATATACAACTAACAAAAAGTACTACAGCTGTCAACAGTTCAGTATTATGATGAGTTGGCTGACTAATCTAACAAGAGCTAATCATTAAGCAAATAACCAACCACTAACTAATCATAACTACCTATAACAGAATTGTACAATAATCAGACTCCAGTCTTAATATACGGTGCACCTATAGACTTGCGTGTCATGGTTGCAGTCTTGCAGGTGATCAGAGTATATTAAACAAGAAGTATGATATATTTCTACTGACTAGAGAAATGCAAGAACAAGCTTCAAGACCTAAAGTTGACAAATTTGACAGTTAGATAGTGCTAAAGAAAACCAATAAAAAGCAACTTGATTCTTTAAAAACTGGTGAACATGAAAAAAAAACATTAACAAAAGAATACAATTCCCCAAATTTTCAATTGGATCAACAAAGAGAATGCAACACACCCACCCACAAAAATACCCTAACTCTCAGAAAAATTATTGAGTTACAACCTTTACAACAAGCTCAAAGACAGTGAGGAATAAGTACATTTCACAAAGTGGAAATTTCATATGAATCACACAGATCGAACAAAATATACACAAAAACAGAAAATAAGGGGGAAAAAAACCCCATGTGGGTAAATAAGAAAAGAAAGAGAAAATGAAACCTTGGGAGATGTAAAAGTGGTGGCGTTTGAATATGGAAAGAGATATTAGGAGCAACAGCAACAAGTGATGAAGATGAAGAAGAAGAAGAAGCACCGTGGAGTTCTAATAGTTGTTTAACTTGTCCAATGAGTTGCCTCAGCATGGCCAACACTTCCATGCCCTTCAGGGTCACCCGACACCGACCACACTCTCTTCTGCCTTCTCCTCTGTATCTATCTGAGTAATCCCTCTTTTCTTTGGGGCTCTTTGTTCGTGTGATACTTATTACCCACTCCTTTATTTACACATCAGCTTGGTCCCTTTGATCATGAGTAGTATTGACCGTGCACGCAACTTTGTAATCATCAATTCTCATCTCTTTTATTTTATTCCTTCGCCTTTTCCCAATCTATTCACATTAAATTCTTATAAATAATTAATTTTCTTTTTTTTATATATTATATTAAAAATATGAAGTCCTTTAAAAAATTTATATTAATAATTAATATTTATATTATATTAAAAGTGTAAAGATATGTAAAATAATTTGAATTTTTTATATTTTATTAAAAGCTCTATAATAAATAAAATGAATTTTGACTTTATTATTGTTATATTATTTATTTTTATTATATTGTAATAAGTCACAGAAAACCTTACCAAGATCACAACGTGCAATGCTCCGTCTGGTATACGTAAATCACGATTGTTACCTGCAAAACAGAGCCCAGGGTGGTCCACGGGGTCGTTCTCCGATGCTTAAGTTAGTTAATCGGCAATCAGAGAATTCCAAGAGTGTATAGTAAATATTATTTAG
>JBDJHY010159231.1:0-12651 GCA_039654485.1 Withania somnifera
TTAATAATAATATAAGTAATTATCTTTTACTGTTTTAGTCTCGACATTGTATCGAGCACCCGGTAATATCATTTTCACTTATTTTAGTCAAGGCTTTACCTCCTGGCACGGGGAAATATCTTTTTACTAATAAATGGTTGGACTTGAAACCGACTCCGTTTGGAAGTCAGTACAGTGTTGGGACGTGATTCCATTAACGTACGGCATTGAGTACAGTGTTTTGACACACGTGGTACTACTGATTATGGAAACATGGTGATACTGATTTATTAAGGACTAGTGGTGATAGCCTCTGATATATCGGCATTGTATGCCTTGACCTGCTGAGTACGGCTAGCAAATATTATTTATTTAACACACAAGGTGCCAGCGGATATTATTGTCTGAGGCATAAGATGCCGGCAGATATTGTAAATATGGGCACATGGTTCCAGTTGTGATTCATTGCGGTTCTGAAATTGGGATGTGCGGTTCTGATGACATTCATGTGTGTGTTTACTTTTCTGCACTTTGTTTCTTCAGTATACCCCTAGTAGTATGGTGATGTCTACGGGTGAGCATGTTTCTGTGTACACTGACATTCCTTATGGGGACTTATCAGAGTTTAATTACCTTAATTTATTATTTGTATTACTGCTTAGTTGTACTTATTGGTTACTTGTTGTTTCATGTTATGTGGGATTTTTTCCTTACATTCTTATTCAGTTATTTATCCTTTCACTTGAGGTTACAGGTATATCGACCATATCCCACTCCTATCTTCTTTGATTCCTATTTATTGCATATCTATTCACATATATAGTGCAAGTATTCAGGGTACGTTTTCCTTTATTGCCTAATATCCTATTTTGTGATTAGCTAGCGATATCAGCCTATGTGACACTTGATTTGTATTTAAGTTGCTACTTTTCCGTATTGTACTATTTTCATCAGAGATACGGTTGTATTAGACATATTTCAGATTTATTATTTTTGTACTTTGTGGTTTGTTTGACATTGATACCGGGTTTCGGGGTGTTTATTTAATTCTAAAAACTTCCACATTTAATTATGTTTTAAATTTGATATACTTCTGCAATTAATTTAGTAGTCCTCCACTTCGGCTACGGACTAGGGGGTTTGGTTCTCCCACTGTGGTATAGTAGGTGCCATCATGATCCGCGAATTTGGGTCGTGACAAAACTTTGGGGGTATAATTACATATTTGATTGAGAAAATAACTTGATAAACTACCCGTAACCCTTTATCAAAATTGGTTAGTTGCGAGGTTAGACATAAAATGGAGATATCGATTAGGCTTGAATTGTGGGGAATAAAGTCATACTATTTCCTTGTATTTGTTGATTCTGTTAGTCTCGGTTTGCTATATTGTTTTGGGATAGTACTTGTTAAAATTTCTAAGTCGCCATAATATTATTTTTTTTTGTGATAACTTATTCACAACTCGATTACTCTTGAAATGACTTGACTAGGCCTCTATTATTATCATGGTAACTTCTTTATGATTTGATTATTTGGAAACTTGATATCCTGATTGTGGTCGAGATTACCTAGTAAATTGATATTATTGTGGAATGTCAAAGACCTGACTGTGTCAAACTTCAGCAACAGGCATATAAGTGAGAACAATAATATTGAAACATGATTGTGTCATACTTCGGTAACATGCATATGAATATGTTAATGATAATATTGAAACCTAACTGTGCTGGACTTCGGTAGCAGGCATATGAGTAAGTTAATGATAATATTGAAACTTGACTCTGTCGGACTTCAACAATAGGTATATGAATTAGTTAATGATAATATTAAAAACCTGACTGTGATAGACTTTAGCAACAGGTATCTAATTGAGTTAATATACATATACTGGATAGCTGACTGTGGTAGTCTTTGGCAGCAGGTGAATACGGATAAAACATACATAAAATACTAATGAATTGTGCACTTGATTCTTGAGTTTCACATTATACTTGTTGATACTTCGTAATGCTTAGTGATGATTATGAAATATGACTACTTGATGAGACTTCCACTGATACTTGATTGAAACTTGACTCTCTTGACCATCCTGAGATGATTACTGCGTAGCACACACTATTGTTTCTAGTAATTGGAGTATGGTAATTTTCCCACTTTATTTCTATTTTATACTTTAAGTGTGGTAGGTGGTTCATTCTGTTGATACTTGTTGTGGTAACCTACTCATAACATGATTTCTGTGTATCCTTTGGTCATATTGAAAATTTATGGAGAAACTTAGGAAAATTGATAGTTGTTAACATCCGGATAGTTGTATTAGAAAAAAGGGAAATAATCGGAGATTCTGCGAAACATTGATATTTCTAAATAGTGGTTGAGCTTTTGTATTAGATTATAAATTGTTGTTGGGATGTTGTATATAAATTATTTACAGGTTGTAGTATTTGGAGGACCGGTTTTGATATTAGGAGTGGTTGTTTTCTCTTTATAATTAACCAACCAAAGACATTAATGAGTACCTTTGGTTCATACTCACCCTTGTGTTTTCTGCACTTTTGTGCAGGTTCAAGGCCTAGGACCCAGTGATCGGTTCCTATGAGACATTTTGAGGTAGATGTCGTAGATTCAGTGGTCTCTAGATGTCTCCTATCATTTATTTTTCTGTATCTTTACTTATTTGAGATATTGAAACACATGAGACTTGTATAGACTTTAGTTTCAGTAGGTATGTATAATAACACCTGGTTTTGGGGTTATAGAAGACTTATGTATTTTATATCATACTTGTGTAATTACTTTCCAGATCTCATAAATGGTTATTTACCTTAGCTATTCGTAAGTTAGGATGATCTATCGGTTTGAGAATGTAGGTGCAATAATGCCTTGATTTCGGGGCATGACAAGTTGGTATCAGAGCCCTAGGTTCATATGCCGCACTATAAATAATCTAGGTTTAATAGATTCTTGCATATCAATGCAGAGACATCTGTTGCTTATCCTTAAGAGGTTACGAAGCTTTAGAAAAACATCTCTTCATTCTTTCATTTTTATCTAGCATGGTTGTTTTGCGTGTGATAAGTACTTGCATGTTTTACTTGACATATGATGAGGACCAGAGCTACTGTTGACAGAAAGGGGCATGACATTCCAGCACCCATTGCTCGAGGGAAAGACCGAGACATAGTTAGAGTTAGGGGTAGGGCTAGGGGAGCATCCCTAAAGAGGGGTCTTCCAGAGCTACCTCCCCTAAGACGGAGGTTGAGAGAAAGGAGGGAAAGGCCTTTCCTGAGTATGTGGCAGCCCTGATACTGTAGGATACCCTGCTCTTAGTCTCATAGGTTTTGTAGCACAGGGAGGTACACCACAGAGTTCACAAACTAAAGAAGAGGAAGAGACCCCCGAGCAGAGAGCTGTACCAGTGAATCATGATCAGGTGGTCTGCCCACACATAGTTCTAGTACAGGTGAGTAGTCCAGCTTTACAAGGTTCATATTCTAGTGGTCCAGCCACCCATAGTTTAGGGTCAAGTGAGGCACCCACCTATTGGACATCAGTTCATAAGCTTTAGATTTTAGGTATTGGGACTGCTGGTTGCAAAAGTAGCTGAGATGTCTGATGAGAAACAGAGGAGGTATGAGAGGTTTCACAAGATGGATCTATCTTAATTTCAGGGTTGATAGGATGAAAACCCATACGAGTTTCTTACTACTTGTCATAAGATTCTACATATTTTGGGATGGTCTAGAGTATGGAGTTCATTATACCATACTACTGCTTAGGGGGCTATCCAAGAAATGGTGGTGGTCCTACTTCAACTCTAGACCTGAGGGATCTCCTCCTATGACTTAGGAGATATTCGATTGAGGTTTTGTGGATAAGCATATGTCAGTATAAGGGACAAATCTTATCGATAGTTTGATAAGCTAAGACAAGAGGGGATGACTATTGATAATTATGTATCTCTCTTTTATGAGTTTTCCATACATGCTCTGGCTATCTTACTAGATGAGAAGGAGAATATAGCTAAGTTCATGAGAGGATTGAGCACTTCTCTTCAGAATTTGGTGTTTACAGCTTCTCAGATGCTAAGGGCTACCATACACAGTTTGATTAAGGTAGCAAGAGAGTTTGAGCAGTTGGTTGAGGTTCAGTCAGGTGACAGCTAGGATAAGAGGCCTTGTCCGTATGGTTAGTTGTCGGGTGTCTCATATGTAGGCAGGGGTTAGCTTTAGCATAATATTCACTTTCATCACCATGGTATTTTTCATGAATCTATATAGACCTAGGTTACTCTCCAAGAAGTTTAGAGTGCCTCTTGTCTGACTCAGAGTCTATATGGATCCCATCAAAGGTTTTCGGGCCAAGGTGGCCATTTGGGTTTCCAGAGTTAATCGCTAAAGCATACAATCATAGATCATGTTTTGCTTATGGTTTAGATCATATTATGAGCTAGTGTCCCCGTCACGTGCTGAGGGAGATACTAAAGGCTTCTCATGTATCTCATACTCTATCTAGGTCACCTGCGCCTCCGATTAGATGTAGGGGATGTATGCAAACTAGTACATATTCGGTAAATGCCACAACCTAGTCTATCTGTGATCGTACTTAGTGTTACGCATTTTCAAGTAGGCCCAAAGTAGAGGCTCCTAATATAGTTATTTAAGGTATGGCTCCACACTACCCTCAACTTGCTTTGTGTAATTAATTCAGGATCTACTATCTCCTATATATCTGTGTACTGTATTGTGGACCTTGTTATTATATCTGATTTTTGATTATGGATGTTTGTGCGTCTGCTACTATGAATTATTCTTTTAGTGGAGGTTCGAGTGTATCAATCTTATATTAATACCTAAATGGGTCTTGGTGCGAGGGTATACTTGGCTATCATGTAGATTTCGTTGAGCACAGAGCTAATAGTGGTTTGATCTTTTGTTATCCTTATCTTCAAGCTCCCTTCAATGGGTTATGGTAAATGCATTGGGTACTATAGGTTGGAAGCTATGAGTAAGTTAGATAGGGATCTTAATTTTTAGGGTGAAGAAGTAATAATGTGATTGGGATATTTTGTTAGAAGTGGTTGAGATAGGATCAGATATCTTGGTTTCATCACATATCGTAGCGATACTTTTCTTGGATAGTGTATGCTTGACTTTGACAGTTGTGACAGTGATGAGTTGGGTTGGTTTAGTTGCTGGGTTTTAGTTGTGATCTTTCTTGGGATTATGCATGCCTTATGGTCTTCCTCTATAGATTATGTTGTTCTACGTATCTATAAGTTAATTCTTAGTTGATTTTATGGATTGTCTTGCCAAGGCCTAGTATGTGAAATCGTATATTCTTGGTAAGGTATGTTCGGGTTTAGCATTGGCTTTGAGCATCGTCAGCTTCCTATCGTACTTGGTAGACTTCATAATTTTCATAGTTATAGTAAAGTACAATTTGTGTTGGTCGTCCCTCTTAGTGCTTAGTATTACCTCAGTGAGTCATTCTCGTACTTAACTTTGGGTTGATTATGATTTTACTTGCCTCTATATGTTGGTATATTTCTTGTATCACCTTAGTGTGGGTGAAACCCTTTCTTGTTTCCAGTTGTATTGCTACCTTATGAGTTGATTCTTAATGGTTGATTGAATATTGATCCTATGATGTGATCTTGTTAAGGGTTGAAGGTCGAGTTGTATTCAATTTTTCGAGCATGGTAGAGTGGGTCAATTGTAGTTTCTATCTCTTATGTTTAGGATAAGGATTCCCTAAGATGACACTGGGTTTTCAGTTAGCTATTGTGGTCGGTAGTTATGTTAGAAATCCTATTCTTTGATCATTACTCAGATTGTACATGAGTTCCTTCTTAATATCTCTATTTGTAGATGTTTGGTAGCCATCGATGGCACTTGGGATAGTGGGATTTTTGTGGAATTTGTTATAGCAGTGGTTAAAAGTAAGGTTGACTACCTATGGGAAGCAATAGGGTAATAGTGACTGGTATCCTTCAGAACTGATTCTAGAAGCGTGGATAGTTTGATTGATACGGGTAAAGAAAGCGTGGATAATTTGATTGATACGGGTAAAGAATTAAGTGTTAATGATGGGTTACCCAATTTCGACTGGATACCTTGTAGGTGATTAATAGTTGAGTTTCGGCTTTATTTTTATTTTAGGTGATAGTGGTTTTAAACTCAAGATTTGGGGTGGGTAGACTATCTCGTTTGGTGACAACATGGTAGTGTAGAGATTCTTAGTTTGTCTTAAGTCCATGGAGCGGTCTTGGTTACCTATATTTTTATGGGGCTGTGGAAATACAATGATTATGTAAGGTGGGGTTGGCATTAGCTATCCCTGATGCGCTAATTCCTGTTTTTTACTTAGAAGGTCAGTCTCGTATGATACAAATGGTAGTATTATCTTGAAAAGTTCACTTGAGAAATGTAATCAGGCTTTGTGAGTTATGTTTTAGGTCCCAGGTTGAGTCAACATTGCATTATGTTTTTATGTTCGAGGACGAACATGATTCTTAGTGTTGGATGTTGTAATGACCCAAAAGGTTATTTTTCCATTCTTAGGGTATTTTGACTATTTTCCCCTTCCTGTGGTCTCATTATATCAAACTAAGTGTGGTTCTATATTTGGTCCGGGAATGGGATAAGTTTTGATGTATAGTTCTGAGAATTTGAGTCTAAAGCTTCTAGTGTGAAATATGCAAATCTAGGGATCATATAGATCCTAGGACCTTGTATCAGAAATTCATCACTTTAATCAGCTCCATTATGTTGATTTTGGTATAGTAGTCCCTTCTTTTTCAGTTTTAGTCCATCTGTGGTGATTTTGAGGGGTTTGACGGGATAAAGGTAGGTTTTAATGGAAATGATTGACTTTGGTCAATATTCAGACTTAGAGTGCTCGGATTGGAAATCGAATGGTTCCACTTGATTCGGGAGGTAGAGTTTAGCCTATAATGAGGTCTTTTATATTTTTCGAAGGCACTTGGGATAGTGGGATTATTATGGAATTTGTTATGGCAGTTGTTAAAAGTAAGGGTGATTACCTATAAGAAGCAATAGGTTAATAGTGATTGGTATCCTTCAGTCCTGAGTCCAGAAGTGTGGATACTTGGATTGATGTGGGTAAGGAATTAAGTGTTGAGCATCGGTCACCCAGTTTCGACTGGCTGCCGTGTGGGTAGACCAGCTCGTTTGGTGACAATGTGTTAGTGTAGAGATTCTTAGTTTGGATTAAGTCCATGGAGTGGTCTTAGTTACCTATATCGTCACGGGGCTATGGTAATACAATGATTTTATGAGGTGGGGTTTCCGTTGGCTATCCTGATGTGCTAATTCCTAGTTTTTACTCAGAAGTTCAGTTTCATATGGTACAGTGGTAGTATCATCTTGAGAAGTTTACTTGAGAAATAGAATCAGGCTTTGTGAGTTAAGCTTCAGCTCCAAAGTTGAGTCAGCACTTCATTCTGCTCTTATGTTCAATGACGAACATGGTTCTTAGTTTTGGATGTTGTAATGACCCAAAAGGTTATTCTTTCATTCGTAAAGTATTTTGACTTTCCCTTCCTGTGGTCTCATTATATCAAACTAAGTGTGATTCTATATTTAGTCCGGGAATGGGATAAGTTTTGATTCAAAGTTCTGAGATTTTGAGTCTAAAGCTTCTCAGTGTGAAATATGGAAATCTAGGGATCATATAAATTTTGGGACCCCTATCAGATTTTCATCACTGTAATCAGCTATGTAATGTTGATTTTGGTTTAGTAGTTGATTTTCAATTTTAGCCCATCCGTGGTGATTTTGAGGGGTTTGACGGGATATAGGTAAGTTTTAATGGAAATGATTGACTTTGGTCAACATTCGGACTTAGAGTGCTTGGATTGTAAATTGAATGGTTCAGCTTGATTCGGGAGGTGGAGTTTGTCCTAGAATGAGGTTTTATATATTTTTTGTAGGCCTTGAGGGCATTTTTGATATTTTTGAGTTAACGTTATCGAGTCATGAAGACCTCGTATGTATGATTTAATGGTTTCGTTTAATCCGTAACATCGAACCTAGTGGGGTTACATAAATGGTTTATTTGCACATGGTTTTGAATGAACCCCGAGGGATTATTTGAAACCTTGAGCTTGTTGCTTTGTATTATTGTTGCTGTTAGTTCACTGGGCGCCTTGCCATATTTGCAGTCCTTTGCTATATTCGTGATGAGTGAGGATCCCCTTCTTCGAGTTCAAGGTTTACTATCCACGTCCGTGAAGGATAATTTGGCTTGGTCATTGCACTCGTAGGGGGGAGGAGCACGACCACAATGGATTTTAAAATCTGGGACTAGCGCAGTTGCACCCAGGTGCCACAAATGCGGTGAAGCAAGCACATGAGCAGTGGACTTTAAACCCTGAACTTCTCATTGTCTTTCACAAAATCTATCATCTTCCTCCAATTTTGGGCAAGATCAAAGGAGAATTTTTTAGTATATCACTTGGGTAAGTTTTCTAAAAACATTATCATTAATCCCGCCCCTTTAACATGATTTCTTTATTAAATTCCAAGGTTGTTGAACCCAACAATGTGCATTCATGTATGAACTAAAAATTTGTTAAACCTGGATTTTCCAAGTATCGGGTAGCATATTTTTGAAATAAAATTCAAATTTTGATAATGTGGTTTCGGGGCAGATTTTTGATTAGTGTTAAATATTAGCATTTGGAGGTTTATTGTTGTTATCTTGTTGTGTGTGACATGTTTTGAGTCGGCTTTGTTCAGTTGGAGTCTATTTGAAAGGAAAAAGCGCTTGAGTAGCTCGGTTCTTCGAAATTAAGGCAAGTTGAGGTTTAATGGTTTTCTATAAATTATAACAATTGCTTGCTAATTATTTTTCCATTTGGGGTGCCTTAGTAATTTGTGATTACTATCATCTATCAAGTTTGACTAGAATTGGGGTAATTGAAATGGCTACTAATAAAATAAGACTAGGAACCAAAGATGTAAAAACATAAGGAAATTGTAGGCTTATATGTATACTTGATAGAACTGTGAAGTGTTGAATTGATTTATGTATTGAAGATAGGGTGCCTTGGTGTAGAATTTGGGATATAATTACATACTTGATTGGGAAAATGCCCTTATTAAACTATTGTAAACTTGTAATGTAAAATGGACCACTTGTCGATTTAGACATAAATTAGAGATATCTATTAGGCTTGAATTGTAGGAATAAAGTCATACTATCTGCTTGTATTTATTGATTCTATTAGGCTCGATTTGCTTTATTGATATGAGATAGTACTTATTGAAACTGTTAATTGGCCTTAATATTATTTATCGTTGTGGTAACTTGTTCACAACTCGATTACTTTTGAAATGACTTAACTAGGCCTCTATTGTTATCGTGGTAGCTCATTCATGATTTGATTATTTGGCAACTTCAATCTTGATATCATGATTGTTGTGGAGATTGGATCATAAATTATATTAATTATGGAATGTCAAAGCCCTGACTGTGTCTAACTTCGGTAGCAGGCAAAAAAGTGAGATAATAATAATATTGAACCCTGACTATGTCAGACTTCGGCAGCAGGCATATGAATAAGTTAATGATAATATTAAAACCTAACTATATCGAACTTCGGCAGAAGACATATGAATAAGTTAGTGATAATATTAAAACCTGACTGTCTCAGACTTTGACAATAGGTATATGAATAACTCAATGATAATATTGAGAACCTGACTGTGGAGGACTTTCGTAATGGTATCTAATTGAGTTAATATACATATACTGGATACCTGACTATACTGGATACCTGACTATGGCAGTCTTCGACAATAGGTGAATACGGATAGAAAATATATAAAATACTGATGAATTGTGTTACATGCTTATTGACATTGCCTTGAGGGAACTTGACACTCGAGTCTCACAATATACTTGTTGATACTTCATGATGCTTGGTGATGATTATGAAATATGACTACTTGATGAAACTTCTACTGATGCTTGATTGAAACTTGATATTGTTGACCATCTTGAGGTGATTTCTGTGTAGCACACACGATTGTCTAGTCATTAGAGTGTGGTAAATTTCTCACTTTATTTCTATTTTATACTTTAAGTGTGGTGGCTGGTTCATTCTATTGATACTTGTTGTGGTAACCTGCTCATAATGTAATTTCTTCCTATCTTTTGGTCATATTGATAACTTATGGAGAACTTTGGATTATCGATACTTGTTAACAAATAGACAATGGTATTTAGTGAAGAAAAGGGGAAATAATCGGAGATTTTGTGAAACATTGATATTGCTAGATAGTGGTTGAGCTATTATATTAGATTATAAAATGTTGTTGGGGTGTTGTATATACACTATTTGAAGTTGTATTATTTGGAGGATCGATTGTAATATTAAGAGTGGTTGTTTTCTCTTTATGGTTATCCAGACAAGGATGCTGCTGAGTACCTTTTTTTATACTCACCCTTGCATTTTCTACACTTTTGTACAGGTTCAGGGCCTAGGATCTAGTGGTCGTTTCCTCCTATTCATCCAGGCCTCATCCGTGACATTTCGAGGTAGCTTCCTGTCCATTCAACAGATGTTGGATGTCTCCCATCATTTATTTTCTATATCTTTACTTATTCGAGATATTGAAAAACTTGAGACTTGTATAAACTTCAGTTTTAGTGGCTATGTACAGTAACACCTGGTTTTGAGGTTATTGAAGACTTCCTTTTTTTATAGCTTACTTATGCAATTACTTTTTGCATCTCATATTTGGTTATTTACCTTAGCTATTCGTGAGTTAGGCTTATCTACCAGGCTGGAAATGACGCTTGGATTTTGGTTTGTGATAGTTTGTGTTTCTCATAGATGAACCAAATATAGGGTATTACCAAACACCAACAATCCTATACCCTCAGTAAATACAACAGATAGTAGTGAGTGAAGTCTACCCTTAAGCAAAGCATTACTAGTGGCTAACATATTTAGAAAATGGATAATTGACATAGGGTCCACCAACTAGCGGCTTGAGCCATTATATGTGGGTGCTTTCCATAGGTGGTATCTTCTAATTCTTCCTATTTGACTCAGAACAAATTGATCTAGCCATGATCACATTAAAGAGAGCTCTAACGTGCATTGGAGGTCCGAACCCAAAAGGACCCTCTTATTCTCATGGCATGGTTTGGTCAATACCCAGCTGGGCCTCTTTTGTTCCAACGAATTCAAACCATATGGTTTCCATCTTGGACATCCTCAATGAGGCCTCTATAGTTAAAATCTCTAATCCTAAATAGGTTCATTTTCCTCATGAAGAGGTAGATTATGTAACACATACATATTCAAGTAATATATCTAAAGAAAACACTCTAAACAATTTGCTTGTATTACCTCAGTTTAAATATAATCTTATATTTGTGTCTAAGGTGAAAAAAGAGTTAAACTGTGTAGATTCTTTGTATATTTTAGGACCTTTCAAGTGGGAAGGATATTCATAAATAAAATAATGGAATTTATTTTCTAGTCAACCATGATGTTGTGCTAGCTGGAAATGCCCATTTTATTTCTTAAAGTGAATCATCTTCTATATGTAAAGCTGAAATAGAGTTGTTTCATAAGTGTAATTACCCTCAAGGTTAGTTTTCTGTTTCCAGTATATTTTGAAAATTTTACCCTTCCCGTAGTTTTATTATGCCAAGCAAAGTTTGATTTTATGGTTGGTTCGGGAAACGAGATGGCTTTTGAGTTGATTTTTGGAGATTTTTGAGTTTCAAAGTCTTAAGGGGTGAAATAAGGAACTATAGGGGTCATTTGGAGTTCTGGATCTTGTAATGTCAATTTTGATCTAGTAGGACCTTTATTTCCCATTTTAGAACTTTCATGGTGATTTTGAGTGGTTAGCTGGGATAAAGCTGAGTTTTAAGAGTAAATTCTTGACTCAAGTCAATATTCGGCCTTAGAGTGCTCAAATTCAAAATATGATGGTTTTGTTGGATTTGGGAGGTGATTTTTATCCTAGATAGAGATTTCATTTATTTTTCATAGGTCGTGAGGATGTTTTGGTCATTTTGGTGATTTTAGTTAAAAATGGACCCTTAACTGGTATCGAGTCAAAGGACCTCATATCCATATTTTGATGCTCCATTGAGGTTGAAATGTTAAAATTAGTATGTTTGCATGTATGATTTGTTTGTATGAGATTCCGAACGAATCCCGAGGGTCCATTTGAAGTTGTTTTTGTAACTGTGAAATGTTGTCAACACCTGTTGTTAGTGCTGTCACCAGATCTCCTCCATATTCACGAGAGGAGATCGTATTTTTGAAGGGGTACTGATTTCTTATTCTCTACATTCGTATTATGTAGACCGCATTAGTTTAGGGTTATGCCCTGAGGCCACACGTTCGCAATGAATGATTGGCAGTGCACCTACACGATTTAAAACAAAAGGTTCACACTTTTATTCATATGTTAATGCAATTCTCAAACCAAAACCCATATTTTGGCAAAGCTTATCAACAGTTTTCAAAGATAATCATTTGGGTAAGCCCCTAAACCTATTTTCATCAATTCTATTTCACTTTAACATGATTTTACATCAAAATTTCACGGTTTTGAGCGTTAAAGTAGTGAGTAATGAAATGAACTCGAAAATTCATAAACCTTGATTTATAAC
>JBDJHY010159242.1:1326-12651 GCA_039654485.1 Withania somnifera
GATCTCAGCTAGGGGTATACTGAGTAAGAAAAGTGTAGAAAAGTAAATACACTCACATAAAGTAACCAGTTGTGTGTAGGTTTCTCCTCTGGTACCCGTAGGCCCAGTAGGCAGAATACATGGAAGGCTACCCTAAGTCTTCCTGATATATATCTACTCCGTCCTATACCCCCTCCGCATCGTCATAGCCTAGAGGCAAGGTCTATAGAGTTGTGCCACCACGTACAATTCCTAACATTATCATACTCTCATATCCCATACTTAAGCCTAAACGGGTATAAAATTTGATATTAAATGCCTTATATCAATAGTCTCAGTAAGTTGTAGCATCGACAGGTCATGGCGTTCAATGCCTCGATAACATAGTATCACCAATGTCCTCAAGAGAACTATATAAAAAATTATCCAAACCAGTGTATATGATAGTTTTGAAAAGCTGTACTCACAGCCGTCGATGACGGACTCAAGTATTAGAGGCTGTACTCACTGCCGAACAGAGTCGTCTCAAGTCCCAGCATTAATTAGTCAAATGATAATTCGTAGTGCCAAGGTGTAAGGCCTAGGCTAAAACAAGTAGAAATAGTCGTATTGGGTGCTCGGTATACTGTCGAGTCCAAGTAGTAAATACTGGCCCAGCCCGAATGCACTCTCAACCAAGCCAATGTCCCAACCTCTTGTATAATGTATGCACAACATATCAGCAAGTATATACATATGGCAACCATCTATGCCTAAATAGGTATCACTGGGCAAATCCTATGTCATAAGCACCATGTAAATTCGGATGCTGAAATAGATATCAAATAGGGAAATGGACGAAACAACAATATAAGGTTACTATAACTACCTAAATACCCAACCCACAGATTCTATTTAGTACAATTATTAAGGATATAATCCTAGAGATAGCCCCAAAAAGCCTACCCATCGTCTGACAATAAAGCACTGCAAACTCGCAAATGCTACTCCGACTGATATCAAATGATCTTCGGTTGTTATGAAAATTATGATAAATCGGTACCCCCTGGTTACTGGCAGACATCGATTTTCGACACCTGTTAATTTATTAGTCATTTTTTCTAACTTATCGACCTAGCTGATTTATTGGCTAAATTTATAATTTATCAGTCCCTGCTAATAAATCAACACTTTGATCGATAAATCGGTGAAATCTTGCACCAACAAATCAATAATTTTCTAAAATTTCAACCAAGGGCTCGAAAATGAAACAAAGCCCAATTTTGGAAAACTAAATATGTATTTTATGTGAAAAACACATTCTGAACTTAATAGAATCAACAAAATAGACATCGGAGGTCTTTTGAGAGAAAATGACCCCTAAATCAAGACTTAGCTAAGATGAGTAAATTTCCAACTTTCTACCAACCAACTCAAATAAAGCACGGACACCTTGGGAAGCGTACCAAGGGTCAACTAGCCTAAAATCACCATTCTAGAGATGATAAAAGCATTAGAATTCCATTTCGATACACCAAACACGAAAATACCACTCAAGCTCCAAATTAGGCCTTAAACTTAATTGAAATCCACAAATACGCACAATTTACAATCGAGAACTTCAATACATGAACTTAACAAATACGCACAATTTAAAATCGAGAACTCCGATACATGAACTTAAGGTTATTATTAACTTTATTGGCCTTTCAAAGCTAATGAAACTGTTGAAATTTAATTCTGAGCTCGTCTTGAAGAAAAGTTGACTTTAGTCAATAAGTACTTAGTTTTTTTCTCAAAAATAGGTAATTTGAGATATTTCTCAACCGAGCCGCCAAGGAACCAAACTACCATTCCTAGCAAGTAATAAATGACTTGTGGGCTGCTATTAAAACACTCTAAAATGCAAAACATCACGTATTTATCATAAATGATAGTGAGGGTCATTAAAAGTGGCTAATAGGACCTCGCTACACCACCGGAGACACACCAGGCCCAAATAAGGTAATTGTCTCAGAAAAATAATCCATGACCGCATGATCGGGGGATAACCAGTCCATGCCTAGCATCACATCAAAATCAACCATGTCAAGAGTCACAATATCAGACTGATGTCCAAACCTCATAGGGTTACAACACAAGCTCGATGAATTGGATCCACCATTATTGGCTTACCTACGGGAGTAGCCATACTCATGGGCACAAGTAAAGGCTCATATAAAACTCCCAAAGATGCTGCAAAGTACATGGACACATAAGACTATGTAGAACTAGGGTTAAATAATACCAAGGATGGCTGGTGACAAATAATAAAGTAACCATAACCACTACGTCGGAAGCCTATACCCTGGCTCTATTAGGTACAAGATAAAACTCATGATGCCCAATACCCTGCTGACCTCCTATTGTGTCCCCTCCTCCTCTACCCCCATGGTCCCCACCATGACTACCTCGAGTTGTTGCCCGACCACTTCTAGCTAGAGACAGTACTATTTGTAAAGGCTTAGTAGCCCATGCTGCTGGCTAAATGCCCTGGTGCCGTGAACAATATCTGGCATAGTGATCCACCTTACCGTACTCAAAGAAAACATGATAACTTTCTTAAAACTACCAACTAAACTACCCTATAGACCATGACCCTGAACCCTAGAAAATGCACCTCTGGCCGGCTGGCTACTCTGAATGCCCCGAATGATGATAAGGAGGCCTGAAATAGACCACTAGGCTATCCTTGATACCTCTGCTGTGGCTACTACTACAGAGGTCCACGCCGATCATACCACCTCTATAGGACCATGAACCATTAAAATCGCCCTAAAGATGCTGTCTTTTGTCGTTTCCCTCTTAGGCCAAGAGACAATGTCTCTCCATGCTACAGGCATGATAAACTACTACTAACAATGGGATACCTTATGCAAGTAATAACTCAACATCTTCTTGAAACTATGGTCTCAATCCTTCTGCAAAGAAGTGAATTTGCTCCACCTTTATCGACATAATAGCAGCCCCATACCTTGAAAATTGTGTAAATTGGGCCACATACTCAGAAACCATCATCGATCTTTGCCGTAAGTTGGAAAACTAGGCTCTGAGTTCCTTACAAACACTCTAAGGAACATAGTGAGCCATGAAGGCATCCACAAACCAACTCCATGCCATAGGTGCCGACCCTACTGGTCTATTCTCTCTATATGACCTCTATTAGGCCTTGGCCCGACCCTCCAAATAATACCCAATAAAATCAACTCCATTTGTCTCTCTCAAGTCCAAAGTCTATAGCCTCTCCTCGTACACTGCAATAAACTCATAAAGATCGTGTCTTGAATCACCAGAAACTCTCAGAGGCTCCATATGCATAAAATGACTGTGCATCTTCCAATATTCGAAAGTCATAATAGAAATGTAGGTTAAGGATGGGATGGCGGCTGAACTGGCGGTACCTCTAAAATAGGCTGTGGAGCAGGAACTATGGTTACCACTGGTACTGGCTGAATTGGAGTAGCTGGGGCACCTTTTGTCGCTCAATAGGCTACGTCTGACCCTAATTAGTAGGTGAACTACTGAACATAGAAATTATTTGCTTCTATATGTCTCTAAGTACATCATACGAAGGTGGCTGTATCTGCGGTGGAGGTAGACCTACAGGTGCATACTCATGCCACTCAACTCTAGCCCGACATCTCTCACGGGCTCTATCTCTACCCCAGCCATTAACTAGAGCTCTCTATAGAAGAGGGGGATCATCATTACCTCCAGGTGCTGACCGAGTATGTACATTTGTAGAAGAATAGAATCAAGATAAGCAACCATGAAACTAGTAGAAACCTCTCACGAAAGATTCAATAACAATCAACCCTATAAAAGAGCCCTATGGTCCCCAGAAGATAGGATACAAATATATATATATATCGATCCGCAGGACTCTACCAGCTCCTGCTCCTACAGCCAGAGACATCCACAAACCTAAAGCTCTGATACCACTCTATCACAACCCAAAAATCGAGTTGTGATGGCGTCTACATCTTATCTATAGACAAGCCTAACCCTAGCCTAGAGCAAGTAGCGGTTGGCCAGTATTAAGAAACTAAAATAAAACAGAAGGAGATGAAGAGGAGAAGAAAAAATAGGACACTAAAATACACAACTAAACATAACTCCCAAAACATATTATAATTGTCTTAGAGCATCTATATATAGAAAGTACAAAATACAACCCACAAAGGGTCCAGACCACAAAATAGCTATCCAGGAGCCAACTAAGATAACTATTGTAATGGAAGGAAACTCAGTCATCAAGGAAGCTAACTGATCACTAAAATATCCTGGAGTCACACCAGCTATCTCACACGATCATCTCTACTCTACTGGCTCGTACTAGGATCTACATTATAAAAAGATGCAGAAGTGTAGTATGAGCCCCCAAAGAATGGGTATCTAGTAGGCATTATTGGACGACCAGGAAAAAATAATCATATGCAAGTTAAAGAGTGGTCAACATTAAGTAAGTCAGTGGCACATAATGCACAACAAAAATAAGGTAACTATAGTAATAACTAGTAAGTGTAGTGAAGGATCAACTGCCATTGGGTGCGGTACTAGATAAAAAGTATAACAAAGGGTTACTATCAGAGTATAACCTACAAAACTTGGGCCATAATCAACTCATGACCAAATGCGACACGTATCTGGAGCTCTAACATGACCAGTACAAGGAAGGAAAAATAAGAGAGTACAAAGCCATTAGTAAGCTAAGCTAACAAAAAATACAGTATGTGCACGGATAGTACTAGTCAGAGACAGAAAGGAAACCCGGTCGACACCCCATTCTACCGATAGGTACACTTAGGCAACCAAGTAACCAATAGGTACTCCCCCTTTAAGCCCTGAAGAGTACAACCAAATGAGAAAGGATGTAATGCATGAGGGTGCTGATAAGTAAATAGTGCCTGTATGCACCCTCCCCTGTACAATATTCTATTAGGAGATGACCCAAGAAATATTCCCCGTATACTTACCCAATCTACCCAATATACCCCTCCCCCGGCCATGCAACATACCCCAGGCATGGCAACCCAGATTGTAGGGTCCATGTAGGGATCCAATCCCAAATACTCAAATCCTCATAAAAGTCAATCAGTTCCATAGTCATCAAGGCTAAGAGGCCAAAACTTAGGCTTAGCCCGTATATAATATCTCAGTGGAAACTCAAGTCCATCCATATAGGCATAAATCTAATATCAAGTCAACTGCCAATATGTATGCAATGTCCAAAAAATCACAATGATAATAAGAAAATAGCCTCAATGATGTAGGAATATATCTCCATACTACTCATAAGAATAGTAGTGAAATGTATAAATACATAAAAGAAATAAGTTTCTTAATTTTATCCTATAAAAAAAAAACTACCTTTTCAAACGTTCAATGCTTTCCCGTTACACAAAAATAATTAGTAGGATAAACTGGTCTAAGGCTGCTAACTACCCAGCAAAGGAGTGACCGGTAGTCCGTGGGCCAAAGGGACTACAAGTGCTCTGATCTTTAGACTAGGTATTAGTGTAATATATGCATAGTATAGTTCCATCTCGAGTATAGGATTACTTTTCAAACCCCAATATGCTTATTCTCCATGCCTATGATCTACTTAGCTGGCTTGTAGCTTAACTACTTATCCTAGGGATATATCGCCCTATCCACGTGTTCAATGCCAACTTTGGGATGTATTGTAGTTGGGGGAGGAGTAACACCTTTGATGCGTATTATTATATGCTAACTATGGACCATAGTAAGGTTGGTGAGGGGATTATACTACTGACTAGAGATTAGTAGTTATCCCCTAATATAGGATGGTCGCTTTAGAGCCTATTTAGGTAGGTTGATTATTTTGTGTTTTACCTGAGCTGTTTTATGTAAAGTAGACTGTAGCCTACTAGATTCCGGAGATGTCCTCGAGAAGCATGCCTAAATATCAAAAAATTATGTACGAAGCTCAAAATTGCATGAGGCTAGCAAAAACATAACCCACATGTCAACACGAGTAAAATAAGACCCATGTTGCTATATAAATTGTAGGGTCAAAATCCAAAAAAGATGGATCTATAAACTCTAATAGCTCAAAAAAAGAAATATTTATATTGACACATAGAGACAAAATCATACTTCATTGTGTACACTACTCAAATTAATAATATAAATGGAAGATATACTCCTAGAAAGTTTATTTAAGGCAAAAAACTTTATATCTAATGGAGAATCAAAGAATTACCCGGTAGAAACACTTATAGAACAACAAGGTTATGATTTAATGGATTAAAACACCAGAAGGCCTCTTAATTATACTGATTTAGACCTTGAAATATAGGATTTTTTAGAGAAAAATTTGTATAATTCGTCAAGAAAATATAGAAAGAACCTTATATAGGCCTATAGACAGTGGTACGGTTGTGCTCTCCCAGCATGACCTCGTTGAGGGCGGTAGACTGGGCACTGTGAAATTGCACTAATGGGAAACCCTGGACACTGGCGCCATCGTGTCCCACTATTATGATCGTGTTGAGTACTAGTGATGGGGTCCAAAAATGATCTAAACTAATACAAAATAGAAATGGGTCAGATTTCAACAATCCATATATGAAATGTTTATGTCATCAATATGTTTGGGTAGCCTAGATGCATTTTCTACTTCTGAGAGACTGTTGGCTCGGGACATTCAGTTCTTGGCCAACATGATGGTTAGATTGGATCTTTCAGCACCGGAGCTGATTATTTCCCATATTGGTCCAGATCATCTTTATTTGACCAGATTTGTCAACACCAGTACGAGGACCCATGTTTAGTTTAGTTGAGAGAGAGGGTTATGTCAGGTGATTTCAGTTGGGCTATGGTAGATTCTGATGGTGTGTTATGGGGCTGCCTTGTCGTTTCGAGGGTTTGTGATCTGATATAGACTTTATAGCGTAAGGTTCACTACTCTAGGTATTCCTTCACCCGGGTATCACGAGGATGTACTATGACTTGAGGAAACATTACTGGTGGAGGGGTATGAGGAGGTCTATAGCATCCTTCGTGTCTTGTTGTTTGAACTGTAGCAGGTGAAGTTTGAGCACTGAAGACCAGACGGTGACATGTAGAGGATCCCTATACCTAAGTGGTAATAAGAGCGGATCACTTGGATTTATTACAGAACTTCCCCAACTTCAAGGGTTATGATTTAATTTGGGTCATTGTGGACTGATTGACCAAATCAACTCACTTTTTGCCGATACATTTGACTTAGGGTGCAGATAGATTAGCTGAGTTGTATGTTCATGATTGTGGTTAGGCTTTAAGGGGTGCCTATTTCTATCCTATCTGATTGGGCACACAGTTTACCTCGCGGTTTTGGAGGTCTATTCAAAGAGAGTTGGGTACCGAGGTTGATTTGAGTACAACTTTCCACCCATAGACTGATGGCAGCCCGAGAGGACCATTCAAGTGCTTTAGGACTTGTTGCATGCCTGTGTTTTTGACTTTGGGGGTAGTTGGCATAGACACATGGCCTTGTCAGAGTTCTCGTATAATAACATCTACCACTCCAGTATTCAAATGCCACCGTTTGAGGCGGTGAGCTCCTAGTCCGGTTGAGCCTTTTCTTCAGCTATTTGAGATCCTGCCTTATTTTGTTCAAGGGGGACTAATATTTTGTATTTACCTCTTGTTGGTGTTGTACTATATATTACTTTTTGTTACTCTATTATACTTTAGCTCCGTCTTATCACAGTCACCATTTTTGTGAGATGTTGTATATATGTATTTCGTTATATATGTCTTTCCTCTTATTTTTGCTTCTTATATTACTGTTACCTAGCTGGTATCAGCCCATTGCTTTTCGGTCCAGGCCAAGGGGATAGCTGGCCTAGTGGTGGGAATGTAGGCACCATCAAGATTTGAGTTTTGGGTTGTGATAATTCAGCATCCTATATTCAACCTATATTCTCATAGACCCATCGTTTTTCTTCACAAACAAGATATGAGAGCCCTACTGTGACACACTCGGTCTAATAAATCTCTTACTCAAGAAGTCTTGCAACATCTCTTTTGATTCCTTTAACTGAATTGTGCATATATAATACAGAGGAATAAAGATCAGTTTAGTGCTCGGCCCTAAGTTAATACAAGTCAAATGTCTCTATATGGAGGAACACCTATAAGATTAGTAGGAAAGACATCTAGAAACTCCAAAGAAACTTGAGTAGAATTAATAGGAGTATCAACACTAGTATCCCATGTAAAATCCAAACAAGAAAGACAATCTCTATCAGTAAGCCTTTAAGAATGAAGAAAGGAGATAACCTTACTAGGATAAGAGCCACTAGAACTCTTCCACTCAATCTTTGAAACACAGGGTATATGTTATGTGACAGTCTTGGCGTAACAATCCAACATGGAATAATGTGGAGAAAGCCAGTCCATACCCAGAATGACATAAAAATAAATCATATCAAGAACAATCAAGTCTAACCATATATCATACCTTACAATCATAATAACACAGGATCAACATACCTGATCCACCATTAAGGAATCACCCTAAGGATTAGAAATATGTAAGGGCACAAGAAGGGAATCACTCATCCTATAAAATCTAGAGAATAATAGGTAGACATGTATGAATAATTATATCAATGATAAAAAAAGACTAATGCAAGACGATGGAACACTAGAAAAATACTTGTAATCACCATACATGAGCCCACTGCCTCCGGCCTACCCAAAAATACATAGCAAATACCCTTATAAATGACATGGATCTCCATTAGAAAAATAAGGCGTTGGTGAAATAGGCATATGTGATGAACCAAGAGAACCCACACAACCATTATCAACCAACAAATTTAACACATGGGTTGCTTCTACCATCGAGTTATAAAAACTAAAACCATTCAAATTATCCTTATCATAACCGCACTAGACAGAATAATTCATTTTCTCCTAGTACAAATAAAAAAAGTAGCCATACCACCTTAATACTCAATATAAGAAACACTCTTCCATATCTTATTCTTTTCATTCATTTTAACTAACATCTATTCAATTAACAAACTACTGAATCCTTTTTGACGTACTCACTTTAGGTGACTGTAGCAATAATTCTAAACTTGGTTGAAACAAAACCATCCCTATAATATGCTAAGAAACATATTCATGATATGTCAAACCATTATGTCAAAATTTACCATATACATTACTTGGTCATCCCCTTTTGCTACACCACTCCAAATTTATCAAACCGCTTTGATATATGGTATTCCACATACACAAACTTTCCACTATTGTATAAATAACTATAGAAGACAAGATGTTCACAAGTTCCTTCAAACAACTTTCTATCCTTCTGTACAAATATCCTTAAGCTTCATCATTGAACCAGGACCTTACTTAATCGATCTTCAAATCATAAAATGATCCATGTATTTATAAATATCCTTCCAATAAGTCCACCATTTCCTCTTTGGTGATAAGTCACACTTAAAAACAAAACAATGGAGCCCCATTTTTAAATAGGCAATTCTATGATAAAAAAACTGCGCCATACTCAAATAAAAAACCAACGTAAGATAAGAGTGAAAGATTGTAAGAGAATACTTCTTTAAAGTTTCCTAACCTCTCAAAGATAACTAATAGACATATCCCCACCTATCCGTGAGACACTACTAAACTTTGGCTTGTACACTATAAGGCCTACGGACCTAGAGCTCATATACCAACATATAATGACCCCAAATCTTAAGTCGTGATGGAACCTATCACAATCCACCTAGATAAGTAAGACTACATAGTTCTATAAGGATACTGTACAAAAATAATGATTCACCAAGAAGAAAAGATGGTACAATATCAAAATCCAACTACAAAATCACCCAGAAACTTGCGTTACTAAATAAAAGTAGTATAAAGCTAAAATAAATATGTTAATCTCAAATATATAGAATACTTAGTAAGATCTAAGACAAAATAATGAAGAGTTCAAGAATTTGCTGGATGGAAATTAGCTACCTCAACTATCACGATCTCAAGCCTCAAACATAATTTAGAAGAATATGATCAAGATGCATCAGGCTTTGCACCTATAGACATGTAGAAAGAAAGGGAGTGAGTACCAAAATAATAATAGACACTCAGCAAGTATCCCTGGACTAGCTCTAAAACAAAGTGGTGAAAAACACCAACTACCCTATTACATTGACCACTATCCTCTAGACACTGAGTGGTTAATAAACCATTATCCAATAATTTATAATGAACAAATAAATGGTAGATACACAATATAGGGGATCATAACATAACTAACTCATTAACAAAAACCAATAGTAAATAAGATATTTTGATTACTGCACTACAACAAAATAAAGTATCAATTATACACCACCAAGAAACCCAAAATAGTACATCAACTATCAAATAAAATCAATCTAAATAATTTCAAATGTAACATACCAACCTTACGAAAATTCAAATCTCATCTAGATCTAACTATGCATTTCTACTCATAATCAATAAAGGTACTTCTTATCATTTATCATCACTATCAAGAGGCTTTTCATTTCAATCTCAAGAGAACATAACTTACCTAATAATACTAAGACCGCAGCAAGTCCTAAAATCTTATCATAATTGGCAGTCTAGGGCTCAAGATATCATCTAATAAACAAAATAAGTTGTCCGATCCAATATAAACATCAAATGAGCATAATATACCATTTATATTAGAGATTCTCATAGAATATGAAATCAAACATGTAAACAAGACAATGTATGTTCCATGTTATGCGATGCAATACCATATATATAATGCATGTTTGTCAAAAATATGATAATCGGGTCCCATAAGACTAATAAAACCATATAAAAACCTCACATCACACCCTCAGTAGGTCAACAAGATCTAGGCAATCCCCTCATATTGCACCCTCAATGGATCAACAAGATTTGAGAAATTCCCTTATATTGTACCCTTAATAGGTCGCAAGATCTAGGTAATGCATCATCTCATAATCACAATCATCTTTATTTTTCTCTTTCATTATATAAATCATTTCATCATGTGTCTCACAAATTATATTCCATTTCAACGCTCAATAAGTTCCAATGCATTGCAATTATCTATAAAAATCATGAAAAGACGTAAAATTCACTAAATAGATCAACAAGACAACTAATAGGCATCACAATAAAGAGAAATCATATTAAATTAACTAAGTCACTAAAGGGAATATAATCAATTAAGTAGGAAATAAATTAAAAATAATCATAATCCATGAACTTACATAAATATCTCAATCCAACAAGGAAACAAATAATCCATGAACTTACATTTCCACTTTTATT
>JBDJHY010159251.1:0-12650 GCA_039654485.1 Withania somnifera
TGATCGACTAGGCTGCTGCCAGCTACGGTTTCCATACCACAACATGAACCAACCAAGTATCGGAAGAGATACCATCTATATCATCAATAACCAACATTAACCAACCTTAACAACAAGATTTAAATGAAAGATAACTACTATAACATGCTAATCCATCAACCGTAGATGGAAGTCACAAGGACTAAGGATTTCTTTGATCAAGCCTTTGTTCAATAACTCCTCCACTTGGTTTTGGAGTTCCTTGGTCTTAGCCAGGTTGCTACTATAAGCTGGCGTTTTTAGGATTTGAGATCCCGACACAAATTCTATTTGGTGTTCAATTCCCCTTAAGGGAGACAACTCACTTGGCATCTATTTAGGAAACAAAATAACATATTCCAGCAAAATAGAAGATAGGATACTAGGCAAAGTGCTAGTATCTTGGTTAGAGGTTAGCAATAAACTAGTTTTGACAAGACATACTAAGTCGTGCCCCTCATCAACCCCTTTTAAGATTTATTAGGTTTTCTAACATACATACCTTGGAATTTATAGCCACAACTTATTGCTAACTCTTTCCACTCCCTTCACCTCACTTAAGTACCTTTGTCCTCTCCTTAACTTCTTTCATTAGTCGCTAATCCTCACTTACCTAATAAGGAGTTAGAGAAGAAAGTACATGTTTCTTCCCCTTAAAGTTGAATGAGATTTATTAGTCCTCCCCTGGTGAGTCACATTTTGGTCAAGCTGCCAAGGCCTCCCAAGTAAAAGGTGATGGTCTAGCATAGGCACTACATCAAACACAAGTTCGTCCTGATACTTGCCAATGCTAAATTTGAGGCTTGTTTGCTTCAATACTTTCATCTCACCACTATCGTTGAGTCACTGTAGTTTGTAAGGGTTTGGGTGTTTTTGTGTGGTTAGCTGCAAATGATTAACTAAGGACTGACTTACTATATTGGTGCAACTCTTACTCTCTATGATCAATGAGCATACATCCTTCCATACTTTGCACCTAGTATGGAATAAGTTTTTTCTTTGATCCAACTCCTCCTTTGAAACAACACCCATTAAACGCCTTACTACATATAACAAGTCTTTTCTCACGGGTAGGAATTTGGAGTCTTCATCACCAAAAGGGTCGAATCGCCTCATTATAATCCTAACAGTAGGTCCTATAATCCCCCCATTCCACTCACTACCCGTCTCATTCTCTTCCTCACTCTCACTTCCCTCTCCCTCAGAGTCATCTTTGCTCTATGTTTGGTAAACCTCTCTAAAGTCTATGATCACCCTTTGGTTAGGACATTCACTTGCAATGTGTCCTCAAACTTCACACTTGAAAAATTGTATAGTATAAGGTCTTGGAGTAAGGAATTTAGTAACGTTACCTTCTCAGGCTCTATACTCGTCCTTAGGCTTGAAGTAAACCTTAGATTCACCCTTGGATTGTACTCCTTGGCCTTCCTCCTTAGAAGTGTTATAGTTAGAGGGTGACTTTTACTTCCCACTTCCTTTGTTCCATAATGCAAAGGTGCCCTTGCCTTGTAACTCATTTCTGGCTTCAAATCTACTTCAAGTTTATTTGCATCGTGGAAGGCTTCATTCAATGTGTAATAGTGATTAAGCCTCATAGGCTTTGATATTTCATCCCTCAGTCCATTGGTAAAGCCTATCATTGTGTGTTGCACTGGCTCCTCAAGCTTGGCCTTCATTCTCAACCCTTAGAACTCATCATAGTATTCTTCTAAACTTTTGGAACCTTGGTGTAATACATACACCTTTTTTAGCATGTCCCCAATATAATTGGGGGGAAAATACCTCTCCTCCATCAATGCTAGAAATTCAGTCCAAGTAGGTATCACAATGTGGTTATTCATGGCCCTCATTCGTACTTGCGCTTCCCACCAAGTAGAAGGATATCCTTCAAATTATGTAATGGCATAGTTGGGCTTATTGGCTTATGTAATATTTTTTATGAGGAATATCAGTTTGGAGTTTCCAGGAAATGATGCAACACTCGGTATCACCTTTTCCTTCATTTCCTCCACCATGCGGCTCCTCTGAAGCTCCCATCCTATCCCCTATACCTTAGTTCCTATCTCCTCTACCTCCATAGCCATGGATTCCTATGCCTTGGTTCCTTCTTTGGCCCCTTAACTCCTTCTTAACTACCTCCATAGTTATGGTTACCTTCATAACCATCATCATTAGGAAACACTCCATAGCCATACCCTTTGTTGTGATGCTGGGTTATTATACAAACAATCTTGGTGATGTGTATTTGGAGGTGGGGTGGTATTCATTTGTGGATGAAGTTGCTGGTATTCATACATAGGTTTTTATTGTGTGAATTGGGAAGGGATTTGTGGTAGCCTTTATGGTTGATCATATGTGTGTGGAGATGGTTGTGGTATGGGTGGATTGTTGTATAGATGTGGGGTACTTTCTCTTGGAATTGGATTGACACTCATGTGAAAGTTGGTATATTACTTCATGGGTACCTTCCCTTGACGCCGTCTATTCATCTCCACTAGTCAATCTGGGGAGATTGTAGGGGAAGTGTCTACATCTCTACCCCAACCCTTGTTATGAGAAGTGTGCGATGACTCTCCTCTCCTTTGGTTACTCTCCAAAATATCCATCCTAGAAATTATACTTGATGTGGCTCCAAACATTTGGCTCATTTTCTTGCTAAGAGACTCCATCATATATCCCGAGCTCTCCCATTCTTGAATTGTTTCCAAATGTTGTTATGACATTGTATCCTACAAAACTAGCAAACCAAGTTAGTAGCAAATGCCTCATGTTCACTTGTATGTGTCGCTTGATTAACCTCTTAGGGTTCATTCTCAAAGTTGATAGTGAACTATATTTTCACAAACAACTAGAGGTTTTCAAGTTTTGTGGAAGAATAGATCCTTATAGACACACAATGTTTTAAGGAACAACCAGAATTGAATGAAGAAGTCAAAATGATTATGTAAATAATAAAAGCTCGAATGAAATATTAAGAAAGAAATAGACTCTAAGAACTAACTAACAAATAAGTTGACTAATTACTAGTTGTGAACTAGCTTTCAAAAACAAGAAAGGAAACTAAGAGTAAAATGTAAACTATAGAATTAAACCTTGAATTGAGTTGAAGTACATGGATTCCAAGTTGTTTAGAACAAGTTAGAGGCTAATTTTGATCAACCTTGACTGCCGTGGGTGAGGGCGGACTGACGTCTAGGCTCCCCACTGGTGTCTTGGGAAAAACCTTTTGGCTTATAAACTTCCCACCACCATCTAGAGGGTGGTGAATGCCATCCAACCTGGCAAAGGTGGCCTCCGTATTGGACAGTACACTTGGGAACCTGTACGAGAATTTTTCTTGTGGTCCCCCTCTTGTAATTGTGACCTTGTACTTGCCCTAAATGATAGTTTCACATGCACTGAAACCTTTTTCAACTCAAAACACACCTAATATGGATCAAACAACACCAAAATTGAAGATATTCAATGATCAAGATATGAATGACACCAAGAACACAAAATTTTCAAACCCTTCCAAATAAACTCG
Organism: Withania somnifera; assembly: GCA_039654485.1. Classification (NCBI taxonomy): domain Eukaryota; kingdom Viridiplantae; phylum Streptophyta; class Magnoliopsida; order Solanales; family Solanaceae; genus Withania; species Withania somnifera. Next base: position 3,545 of record JBDJHY010159251.1, read on the forward strand.
AAATTGAATGAAATTTGGTATCTAGTATCCTAATGACTAGGGAAATAAGATTATCAACTTTTCTAAACCAAAATAACACTTTGACTTGAGGATGATGGATCAAGTGCACTAGTTTTTTATGTTCTTCACATAAAGATATGAAGAACACTCAAGATCACTTGCAATTTTTCAAAACCCAACCACCCTCATACGAACTCCATTTTGCATCAAATTGCAACCACGTGCTCCCTGTGATATGGCGAACAAACCCCACTAATCTTTACAACCAAAACATGCTCGAAATTGCATCAATCGAACCAATAGGATACGATAAATCCCAAACACACAATCTATGAAAACCAAATTGAATTCCACAAAATAGAAAAAAATCGGCTAAATTTGAAAAGAAGTTACAGTTGCAACTAAGGGGATCCACCCTCAATTATGCACTACAATTACGCTAAATTATGTCTAAAATCAATGCTATGCTAAGAACTAAACTCTCAAAGGAGTTTAAATATTTTTCATCCAAGTCTACTAAAAAATAATACAAATATAATATTTATATTTATTATAAGTTTGCAATAATGGAATTTTGGTCCCCAAAGTTCTGGCATCTTCATAGTAGCTCTTAAAGTTCTGGAATATTTAAATAGGCCCCTCAAGTTCTGAAGTATTCACATCTTGCAACTCAAAAGCTTCCTGTAGGTTGAATACCTTTTGATGTGTCTTGAAAAGGGATCCCCATGCATTAATCTTCCTCATGGTAGCTTGCAATGCCTGCAACTTCTTCGCCTGGATCCGTGTGAAAGGCTGGACGGGTAGGTGCTATTCATGCTCGTATCACACATCCTTCAAGTGCCATCTTTATTTGGTACAAGAATCATGGGTAAGGCACACAGACTTAGGCTCTCCTATAGTAACTTTTTCTCAAGAAGCTCCTCTACTTGCTTTTGTAATTGTTTTGATTCTTTTGGATTGCTTCTATAGGCTGGGAGGTTTCGAATTTGAGAACCCTGCACAAAATCAATTTGGTGTTCAATGCCCCTCAACGTTTATAACCCTTTGGGCATTTACTCCAGATACAAAAGTTTGTAGCCCTGCAAAAGAAAAGAAATGACACTAAGAAAAGTGCTATTGTCTTGGTTAGCATGCATTGAATAATTAATTTTTACGAGGCACACTAGAAAATTGTGCTTATCAATTTTCTTGAGACATTTATTTGTCTTGTATATCATGCACTTCTTTCCTTTCATCTTAGCCAAGCTACTTCCCTTCTCTTTTTTACTAGTGGAACCCTTGGTCCCACTCTCCTATTCTTCAACCTTACCCCTCTCCTGAAGCTCCTTCATGATGCGGTAGTCTTCACTAACTTGTTAGGGAGTCAAAGGCGTAAGTATGTGTTTTTACCATTTATCATGAATGAATATTTGTTTGTTCAGCCTTAATGCATGACATCCCTATAAAATTGCCACAGTCTCCCCAATAGAACTTGACAAGCTAACATTGACACCACATCACACCAAATCTCATCATGGTACTTGCCAATGCTAAATTTTATCATTGATTGCCGAAGTACCTTTATTTCACCGCTTTCACTAAGCCATTGTAGCATGTAAGGATTTGGGTTTCTCGTAGTGGAAAATTTCAACCGCTCTACGTTGGTGCAACTACCACTATCAATAATCAATGCACACACCTTATCTAGGATCTTGCACCTTACATGGAATAATTTTTCCCTTTGATCATGTTCCTCTTTCGCAAGTGCTCCTATGATGCGCCTCACCACACAAGATAGCTATATATTGACTTTCAACTTATTTTTTTCTTGAGGAATACATACAATCATCCTCATATGACACGAAAATTTCAGCCTTTAGCATCTCAGAATCATCATCTGTGGACTCTCCCTAATCCTCAATCTTTTCTCCTTCAACAACACTATCCTCTTAAATCTTCTTCCTTTATTCTATACCGTTCATGATATTCAACAATGTCTCTCTTGTTTAGGCACTCATTAGAAATGTGCCTCTCCTTGACATCGAAATCATTGGATAGTAGACGACCGAGGAAAGTTAGCTTGTAGAGAATTACCTTTTTTCAATTTTTCATACACCCTTACCTTGTAGTCAGACTTGCCAGGGGTAGCATGACCACTACCCCTGGACTTTTTAGGATTTGATCTTTTGAACTTGTCATTTTTATCATTCTTTCCCTATAGAGTAATTGACGATCCCTTGGATTATAGACGTTCACCTCTTTCAAGTCATCTTCCACCTTTAAGGCATCCCTAAAGGCCTCTTATAAGGTGTCATAGTGCTTGAGTTTCATGGGCCTTAATATCTCAAACCTCAAATTGGCAATGAACCGCAATACCGTACATTGGCCTCATTCTTCAAGATTAAACTTCATTCTCAAATTTTTGAACTCTTTATAGTACTCCACAACACTCTTGGAGCCTTAATGCAATATGTATACCCTTTCGAGAAGCTCTTGGTAGTAGTTTGGTGGCAGGTATCTCAATTCCATCATTGGAAAGTAGCTCTTGCAGATTGGGTATCATGACAACATTGTGGATTTTTCTTTCTCTTTTCTTGGATTCCCACTATGTAAATGTGTAACCTTCAAATTGTGTGAGAATATATTTGTCTTTTAACGCATCCAACACATAGCTAGTGAGAAATATCCTCTCACTTTGTAGTTTCCATTCAATAAACTCCACCGGATCATAACTTCCTTTGAATTTCTGATGTGTCATCTTTATGGTTCTCAATCCACTAACACTATCATTCTAATTCCCATGCCTAGATCTGTTTCTTCCCATGTACTATCTCCTCTATGGTCTAAATGCCTATTCCCTCTAGCATACCGATGATATTCTCCTCTAACCCCGTAACCTTGGTCTCAACCAAAGTCTTGTGCTCTTCTTCCATCCCTAGATTCTCCTTAACTGTCTCTCTCTCCTTCCCCCTATAATTCACCAAGATCCACTTCATTATTCATGTCATCGTATAATGGGTTATGGAATTAGAATTTTGGTAGGGAATTTGGGGGTGGTTTCGAGGAGGTGACATAATGGATCCATGGATGGGAACAACGGATTACTTAATTGAGAGGCTTGACTTTGGTGGTAGTCATATGTATTAGTTCAGTATTATTAAGGGGGAATAAATGGTTGAGGATTTAGATGTGGAGTTCCGGCTCAGGGGTGTATTGGGGTATTATGTGGTTGAAATGTGGGTTGATGTTAGAAACTTTGTCTTTAGGTTAAAGTTGCCTGGGTAATCTTTTGAAATTGGCCAGGGGTAATGGGCGTGGATTCTCCCATGCTTCCCTTATAATAACACCCGGGAAACTATCACACAATCAAGTCCGTTCACAAGGAGCCAAGCTTGGCATCTCCAACAATTTCAAGCATTGTTCAAGCACAGAGATGTGTTGGAGGCCATTGAAGAGCCACACGACTTGATCTATAGCATGTGGAGGTTGAAGAAGACTTTGGGGACTTAATTTGCTAGCCCCAAAAGTTAAGGACCTATCGTCACTTTAGGCCACTTTTGGGCCTAAGTGTAATAAGAGAAACTTGTGTCTATATATAGAGGCTTCTTTCAAATTTTCATTTAGTTCATTTTTGTTGAAGAACTAATTTTTTGATTTTAGAAATTTAGTTGAGATTGTAATAGCTTAGTTAGGCATTCTAAATTCCTAGTTAGCGCTCCTTAGATTCACATAAACGTTGTTGAGTGATTAAGGTGGGTGCATCCTTAATTGCTCGCGAGCATCTTTGTTTTCAATCGATTGATCGATCTTCCATTCGTGGGTGTATCAATGTGTTGTTTCATTTATATTGATTTTGGAATTTGTTTACGGTAAGCTTCTGAATTGAATTTTGCATATCCTTTACTTTTTTGTTGTTCATCTTCTTCTTCCAAATTTGTATTCAGGTACCGTATCTTAGGTCGTATCATTTGGTATTAGAGCCTAGGCGAATAATTTGTTCCGTCAAACTACAATCCTAGGTTGTAAATAAAAATCTAAAAAAATACTCAGAAACTCCAAAAATTTCCAAAAAAATTCAAAAATCCAGTTACTCAAATATTTGTTATTTGTTGATTTTTATTACTAGGAATCATTCTCTTAGTAATTTAGGTCATCGTATATCAAGTTTGAGTCAAATCCGTATTGATTTGGGGGTTCTACCATTGTTACTAATTTTGAGTTTGAAGAAATTCTGAATTTGTTTAAATTTCAGATTGATTTGGAAAACAAAGTGGTTCAATCTTCAAGCTGAGTTTCAAGGATCGTGTATCCCAATTTTCATTGAATTTGGGTATGAACTAAAATTTGGTTTTGTGGTCGAATTTGGTTTTCTTGTTCCTTACATCTTAAAGGGACTACGAATCAAATTTGGATAGATTTGTCAGAGTATTGAGTAGGTTTCAAGTTTGAACACTATTGTTCATAAGTGTTCTTAAGCTTGAAATAAAGTTGGATTGATTAGAGCAATTTTAAGTTGAATTCATAGTTGAAAAGTGGTGGAAGACGTTCACCATAAGTTGAGGAACTCGTGGTTAAAGTTTGGTGCAATTTTGAGTTGATTTGGATAGGGTTGATGATTTGAAGTTCATCATGTTCTTCATGTTCATATGAACATTCAAGTGAAGAAGATGAGCAGAAAGTACATTCGATCTGAATTTCTGTCCTTCAATTTTGGAATTTGTTGTTTGAGAGTTCGAATTGAATTCTACAAGGCACTAAGGACATAGAAATCAAGTTTCATCCAATTCTGAGGTGATTTGGGAATTTGAATTTTTGAAGTGTTCGAAATGTTATTGAAGATATTCATAGATTTTTGTTGGTGTTCTTCAACTTGGAGGTGTTTGATCCATGTTGGTGTTGATTTGGTTGAGAAAAGTGTTTAGAAGTCGGGTATTTTCATGATTGGGCTAAGGACCAAGGGGTACTAAGGAAAATTGACAAAATTCAAGTGACCCGCGGACATCCCAGGCAATCTTCCATAGACAACAGTCACACCATGTCCACCAAGGCTCACCACTCTTAGAGACGGCGATCTGCCGTTACACAGTGGCCAAACAGATTCCACTCCTTGCACACTATCCAATACGGTGGAAGGTCCACCCTAGGATGGCTGTACCATCCACAATCATGGTGGTCCGCCTTTTTATACAGCGGTCAAGAATTTGCCTAGCTTGTTCACTACCAAGCATGAAGGTCCCTACCTTTCGATGGAAGTTTTCCCACCACCACGGTGGTCATTAGGTTAAAAAACAACTCATAATTGATTCCTAAACACATTGGTAACATCTCAATTCAATTCAATTCAATTCAATCTCTAATCTTTTGTTTCAATTTCAAACATCATCTCAATTCTAAAACTATTCTACACTTAGTATTCTTTCTACAAGGTGCTGATTAGTTCTTTTGTCCGTATTTCTTCTTACTAATTCTTGTGAGCTTTTATTACTTTATAATTTTGTTGTTAATTATTGGATCAATAAGAGCAAGAAGGCTCAATAAGCAATTTTGGATAAACCCTTAGAGGTAAGGGAGAGCACTCACACACGAGTGGGTGAGACTTTTATTGCTAACAAATTTTTTGATTTTTTTTGGTACAATGTCACATATTGAAGGTGAATCATCTAATGCTCTTGAAAACTCCTTAATAGAGATTGTGAAGAAACTCACAAAAAAAATGGAAGAGGTTAGGAGGAATGGATTAGTAGGGTGGAGGATAATGATAAGAAGGATTCACCTCGGGAGGTGTGTTGGGAGAAGGGAAAAGAAAGCATCGAGCATTCTACAACTATATCTCTGGACCAATTTCAACAGATGACCCGACCTATCTTAACTCGAAGTTGAAGCTTCCACCAAAAACCCATTTTCCTACACCACAACACTCCAAGGTATCCACACACTGGAACTCCACATTCAAATCCACAACCATTCATTCCTCCACAAGAAACACTGAGCATACATGATTACCATCCAAGTCCATCTCCCCAAAGAAATGTATCTGTTGTTCCATTATATGGTTCTATGATGTCACCTTAACATAACCACCCGTACAACCCATTTGAAGACTATTAATATCATAACCCCTTGTATGATGAATTACACCATGAAGTTGACATTGATGAAGAATGGAGGCAAGGAGGTAAAGAAGGCTACGGAGAGCCTAAATATGGAAGGAGAATACAAAGATTTTGTCAAAACCAAGGCTATAGGCATAGAGGGAATAGACATGAGGGGCATAAAGGAAATAGGATTTGGGAGGATAGAGGAGATAGGATAGGATACCAAAATGATTTTGATCGTGGCTTGAGTACCATCAAGATGACACTCCCAAAGTTCAAAGGGAGTAGTAATCCAGAGGAGTTTATTGAGTGGAAAACTACAAAGTGAGAGGATCTTTCTCACAAACAACATATCAGATGCTTTAAAAGCCAAGTATGCTCTTACAGAATTTGAAGGTTATGCATCTACTTGGTGGGAATCCAAGATACGAGAAAGAGAACTCCACATTGTCTTCATGATTCCTAATTGGCAAGAGTTTTTTGCAATGATGGAGTTGAGGTATTTGCATCCCAATTATTATCAAGAGCTTCTCAAAAAGGTATACATGTTGCAGCAAGGTTCCAAGAGTGTTGAAGAGTATTATGATAAGTTTGAGAATTTGAGAATGAAGTCCATTATCGAAGAGTAAGGCCAATGTACGGTGATAAGATTCATTGCAAAATTGAGGTTTGAAATGTTGAGGCCCATGAAGCTTAAACACTATGATACCTTAGAGTCGGCTTTTAAAGATTCTTTGAAGGTGGACGAAGATTTGAAAGAAGTGAGAGCTTTAAAACCTAAAAGCTCTGCTACTAAGCCATGGGAAAGAATGATAAGATGAAGAGAACATATCCTAAGGAGTTCAAGGGTAGTGGTCAAGCTACCCTAGCCAAAGTCGACTATCATGGAAGGGTTTATAATAAACCAAAAAAAGGTAATGTTACAAAACCAATTTTTCCTAGACCTTCTACCATCCACTACTTCCGATGCCAAGAAAGGGGACACATTGTAAGTTAGTGTACAAATAAAAGAACTATTGTTGCATTCCATGGAGGGTATTACACAAAAGATGAAGATGAGTGTGATGAAGATAGAGAAGAAGAGGAAGACAATAGTGTAAGAAAGAGAGAAGCTACGGATGTTGATGATGATACCCTAGGTGAGAGGGTTAATTTTTCTTGCTTCTTGAGGAGAATGTCATTCACTATAAAAAATGAAGATGAACTAAAGGCTAATGTTAACCTTTCTTGTGTGGTGAGATGAATTATTGGGGCACTTGCTAGGGAAGATCTGAGCAAAGAGAAAATTTATTCCATGCAAGGTGTAGAATCTTGGTTAAGGTATGTTCCTTAATCATTGAATAGTGGTAGTAGTACCAATGTGGTGAGTTAATATATAGTGGAACGGTTGTAATTTCCCACTAATAAACATCCAAGTCCCTACATACTACAATGGCTCAATGATGTGGGGAGATGGAGGTTCTTCGACAAGCTATGGTTAAATCTAGCATTGGCAAGTACCGTGAGGAGAAATTATTTGATGTGGTACCAATATTGGCTTGTCATGTGCTATTGGGAAGGCCTTGGAAATTTGATAGGGAAGTTACTCATCAAGGCCGAAAAAACAAGTACATTTTTGTGATGAATGGAAAAAAACATGTTGGAGGAGAAAGTAAAGACTATCAGATCATCATGAAAGAACTTAGGGAAAGTGAAAAAGTTGGAGGAGAAGAGAGTGCTACCAAGGGTTCCACTAGAAAGTAAGGGAAAGGAGTTGACTAGGCTAAGATGAAAGAAAGGAAATTCATGATAACCAAGCCAAAGAATTGTCTCAAGGAAGTTGATGAGGGTCTCTTTCTAGTGTGTTCATCAGCACCAACTATTAATTGAATGCTAACCATGACACTAGCATTTTGCCTAGTGTCAGTTCTTCTCTTTTGTAGGGTTATAAGGACTTATTTCCTGATGATATGCCCAAAGGGTTACCACCTTTGAGGTGCATTGAACACCAAATTAATTTTGTGCTGGGTTCTAAAATTTCAAACCGGCTGACATATAGAATCAATCCAAAAGAAACAAAAGAATTTCAAAAGCAAGTGAAGAACTTCTTTAGAAGGGACTCATAGAAGAGATCTTGAGTCCATGTGTTGTATCGGTTATTCTTGTACCAAAGAAAGATGGCACTTGGAGGATGTGTGTTGATTGTAGAGTCGTAAATAAAATTATGGTAAAATATCGACATCCTATTCCAAGACTTGATGATATGTTGGATGAGCTATATGACTCACGTGTTTTCTCAAAAATTGACTTGAGGAGTGGCTATCATCAAATTCGGATGAAGTCGGGTGATGAGTGAAAAATGACGTTCAAGACTAAATTTGGCCTATATGAGTGGAGGGTCATGCCCTTTGGCTTGACCAATGCACCAAGCCATGTCTTGAAGCCATTGTTCAACAAGTGTGTTATCGTTTATTTTGACGACATACTCATCTATAGCAAGTCACTTGAGGAACATGTGTCTCATTTGAGGAAAGTTTTTGACATCTTGGTGAAGGAAAACTCTATGCTAATCTGAAGAAATGCTCATTTGGGGTTGACAAAATTTTCTTTCTTGATTTTGTGGTGAGTTCCCAAGGAGTTGAAGTTGATGAAGTAAAGGTGGAAGCCATCAAGTCATGTCCAACCCCTACTAATGCTTCCGATGTTCAGAGCTTTCATGGGTTAGCTGGCTTCTACCTGCGATTTGTGAAAGACTTTAGCTCTATTGCTTCTCCTTTAACCGGACTTATCAAGAAGGATGTCCCCTTTATTTAGAGAAAAGCACAAGAAGAATCCTTTTAAATTTTGAAGGATAAATTGAGTTCATCTCCTTTACTCCAACTTTCAAATTTTGAAAAGGCATTTGAGGTTGAATGTGATGCATCCGAAGTGGGTATTGGTGGAGTACTCATGCAAGAAGGTAATCCCTTGGCTTAATTTAGTGAAAAGTTGAAAGGAGCTTCATTGAATTACTCCACATATGATAAGGAGTTACATGCACTAGTGAGGGTGTT
>JBDJHY010159260.1:0-12650 GCA_039654485.1 Withania somnifera
AGAGAAGCTAGTGACTCACATTAATTAGCATTCGAGAGAAGCTAATTGGAACTCAAAGGCTAATCTTTAAACCCATAGAAAATCGCTTTAGTATTTAGTTTATTATAATGGATCATTGATAGAGTTAATCACCTTAATGTGTATGCTCTTGACTTGGGTTGTTAAGCCTTTGGTCAAATCTTTGTTTATAGTTTATTTGTAGCTTAGTGACATATTTCTTAGAATTACAAACCCCCCATTCCGTGTATACCATTCAAGTCCAAATAGTTGTGCTTTGGTTTTCCGTTCATACTCGATTTCCTTCATATTGTTCCTTGTGTATTCGACCCCGACTTTGTTGGGTAATTATATTTGAAAACAACCGCGTACACCGTTTGATTGATTTCACAGGTGTACTTGAGCGTTATCAACTCTCATATGATTTATATGATTTTACATCATTAGCAAGTCTAATTATACTTTTAAGATTTATAATAGATTTATGACCATGTTTCAAGAAAACATATGAACTCTATGCAAATTGTCTTCGTGACTTAAATTATGCAAGGCTTACATGTTCTAAGAGTTTTATCATGATTTCCACATGTTTTACATGAATTAGTAGCATCAGACATTCTTTTAATTGTTTATGATATTTATGAAAATAATATGACAGGAAAACCTAGAATCTTCGGCTCAATTATTTCTTACGTTTAGGGTATCTATATATGTCCCTTTATAAGATAATTTTTAAGAATATGAACGCATTTACTTTTGAGAGAATTATTTAGCACCGAGAATATTACCCCAGCCCATTAGTGAGAATGTAGTTAGTCTAAAACTGAGTTGCTAGCCCAGGTTCATTATGCTTATACTAGTTAAGGATCCTTAGCTAAGACTACATGATTAGTTCTAGCTGTGGCAGGTTAGGGTGAAACTTTGCCAGTGTAGGTTTCAAGACACTAGACCTTTTTTTATGTAGGTTCATGACATCGGACTCTACGTAGCTCATAACCTAGTTTTTGTCGTTTATAAGAATCCCAACTTCATGACTAAGACTTCTAGACTAAAATAAATGTCTAGACCTAAACTAACATGATTTACATTTATAATTTAGAATATATAAAAAGGTCTGTATCTTTAGCTTACTTAAATGTTTAGGTCATTGCATTGATTTACCCTCCAGCTTTATGTTATTTTATCATATTTTTTGCATAAACCCTTATATTAATACATTTGATCTACTAACCCATTTTGATTGCATGTTATTATTAAGCAGACATAGGTTTCCAGTCCATCCTTATGATTAGTATAGCCTAGATTCCAGACATCTTGGTAAATCCCCATTAGCTAGGGACTGTAGTTGGTCTTTTTTTACTCTATGGATTTACTTTATTATGTTAAGAACAGACAGAAGGTTTGTCCCAATAGTTCTCCTTAGTCTTGTTAGAGGTTCTCCGACATAGAGTCATAGGTGTTAGTTATGTTTCACATTTTTTCATCTGTAGCTAACTCGTGAATTATCCAAACTATCATTATGACATCTGAGTTCTATTTTATGGCCATTTTTCTCAAGCTTCTATTGTATTGTTATATTTATGAACAGTTTCACATGCCAAGTGCTTGCTCAGTACTCACTTGTGGGTCTTTAGTGTTGTGTAGCATTCATAGGGTAGCCTGGGGGTATTACAAACTTTGTATTAGAGCCTATGGTTGAAGTGTCCTGGGGTATGTCTTAAAACCGCATTTGGTAGAGTTTCTTTTATGGGTGTGTCACACTAATAACAAAGAGGCTACAGAGCGTTAAGGAAATAGTCTCACTTTATTTCATGTCTTCTCTTGTGATGTGGAGTTTAACTTTGAGAAATCTTCTCTAACTTGTGTTGTATGTATTTTGGATTATGCCTCCCAAAAGATCAGTAATTCGTAGAGCAGCCAGCTAGATAGTTCAACCCCAATTTTTGTATAGTGGTAAGTTGTGTTAGTCAAAAAGGAGTACTAGTAGTAGAGCAGGCTAGTTTTAGGGTAGACCCTAGAGCTGTAACTTGAGTAGCATGATGTGATAGAATGATCCTAGAACTAGAATTGTGAAGTTAGAAGTGTAGAAGTTACAATGGGATATAGTTTCTCATTAAGGTGTGTAGTTAAATGTTAGGTGATTATTTGAAAATAGTGGGATGGTATGTTTTTAAGTGTTTACTAAGGAGAAGATTTAGTAAAGTAAGGTTGATGGTTAGGAAGACTTAGATTATGCTATGGTTGAATATGTTAAGGTTGTATGTAGGTTTGAATCAGTTAAAATGGATAGTTGAGATTTGACTGTATTATTATAAAATTTTCACATGGACAGTATTATCTAGGTTGTGATTCAATAGTTGTATGACTAACCAACTCTAAGAAATGTATCTTATATGTAGTATTAAATGGTATGTTGAACTCTAAATGCATATTCTAGTGTAAAGTGTTATAGTATGAGGGTGAAATAAAGAATTGAATGCGTGATGCTAATATGCTTCATAAAATGTTGAATTTTCAGTGTTAGCCTTTAAGCCCAAGAAAAAGTCAATAAGTTATTTCAGAGGAAAATCCAAGAAAGAATCTAGTTGTGTAGGGTTGTAGTCCTTAAATAGTGAGTAGCACTCATATCTTTAGTGAGTGTATAATCTTTCAAAGTGGTTAGTTATAGCCTACTATAGAGAAGAAGTCCCCGTACTTAGAAATTAGTTTTTTTCCTAAGGGGGAGATGGTAAGATGAATAACCAGTCAAGTCTTGCGACCAATTCTTACTTCAGCATACTCCATGTACTTCATTCATCAATTATGCCTTATTCCTATCTTACGTATTCATGTCATGCTCAAATATATTCTATTTTTCAATCCCCTCATGTAGATCCACATCCATGTCTAGTTCCTAAAATTTTAAGGAAAATCATTCTAAATAGCGGTTCAGTCCTACTCATGACTCAGTCATTTAGCTAAGTCATAAAATTAGTATAAAGATATTAGTATGATTCAAATATTTAGCTTATGGTATACCTCAACTATGTTGTCCTACTTATGACATAGAAATCCAGCTAGCTCGTAATATCAGCTATAGAGTTTTTGGTATGATCCATAAATACACCTTATATGATATCTCATCTTTATGACATGCTCCATGACATCAATTTTCTAAACCTTTCATGCCTCTCGGTATGTCATATCCTATGGAATCAGACCTTATGATAGTCCCAAGTGACTAACGTATCCATGTCTTTCCATGTATAAGCTCAGATCAAAAACCTCTTAAAAAGTTCGTGCCTAAGACCCTTTACTATAAGTCCTATATGCATCCATTTATAATGCTAAGAAATAGTCATTCCATGATAATGCTTACTACATCCCTTTCTTCGAGCATCATGTGTTCACCATATGAAGTACTCATGCCTATTGTGATATAATTCTAAAACCCCCATCTCAAGGTTGGATATTTCAATAAGGATCAGACTTAATAGAATAGTACTCCTATCAGTAGTGAAGATCAGTTTAGATTTCATGTTTAAGGTCTAGTGTTAGATTTCTACCCATAACTTCCAAAATTTATACTTATGGCTTATTTTCTTTAGTGATCACATGTATAAGATGGGAGATTGTACTGGAAGGAGATAGGTCGGGAAAAAATCTAAGATGGAAAATAGTGGATACTCAGTTAGTAGAAGCTCTAGTGTGCTTATCACCTAAGTTATTGAGTTTGGTTGAAGTATGGGTTATGTTTCCGTGATGTGTAGTTAGTAGATGAGATTAGTGATTTCAGTGGTGTAAGCAATTCCCTAGGCATATTTTGTTTCAAGGAATCTATAGATAGAACATAGTTATAAGCTTGAACTTCATGTTAGTAAGCGCATGAATTATTGCATTATATGGTTAGTGATACCTTGATTGGAGATAGAGATTGATAAGTTTGAAGGATAAGAAGTAATATTCTTGTGGATAGAAAATATGTTATTAATGGATTAAACTAGTATGACTACATTGCAGGTGGCACCTTGTACCTTCGGATTGGGCACGAATAGAGTAAGTCTGGTAGCTCTATTTAGCCCTTATAAGTTTTGATTATCATGTACTCAAGAGAACTTGAAGTCGGGGGTAGTGAAAGGCAGTGTTTCAGGAGAAGAAGTATGTTTAGGAATTGTCGTTAGGCTTGAAAGCTAGCAATTGTATTAAGTGACGTATAGTGATATTATTATTTCTTCTCACCTCAAGTTCACTATGTTCCATGTTATATTGCTCCTTATAGCCCAACAAGTCAGTCTGGAAATCATATAGACAGACTAAAAAACTTACATTATTTGTCTTAGTTTTACTCCTCCCAGTTTCATGTCTATACATGCTCCATATGATTCATTTTGTATTGTAAGGTTATATATATTCCAGTTGAGCTATTATTCCTAGATGAATCAGTTCCATCCATAGTGTATTATCAACTATATAAAAAAAATATCAAGTTAAGCATTACTCCTTTTGATCCCATGTAAATGGCTAAGGTGTTCACATAGTGTTAATAGTTTTTATCTTAAAATGTCCCTGTGACTCCTACTCTTGATCCTTTCCCTCAGAGTATCATTAAGTTTATTATGGGAAAGGTGATTAAGGTAATGAAGTCCACCTTACAAAATCGAGTATATGATCTTATGCCTTCAGAATATCCATGCTAATATTTTCCACTCTCAACTCATGCTTACGCACTCCCCCTTGGCTAAATAAAGTTTTTTATGATCGTAAAACTTAGTTTACATTGTACCACCATACATGATATGATAGTATGCTCATATTTAGCTCAGTTAAACTAGTTATTTCCAGTTATATCAGCTTCTTGCACTCATACCTCGTACTCGTGAGACCCTTTATAGTTTATACAAGTCTTTATACAGTACCATGCTCCATATCACCTTAGGTTGAGTCTTAGTCCATGCATCCGTGGCAGAGCCATATTAATTTTGTTAAATCAGTTAGCCTCATATTCATATCTAGTTTAGTTCAGTCATTGTTACGTACATATGTATATCCATTCAGTCAGCCTTATCATGTTTCAAATATCTAAATTCATGCCACGACATTTATGTTCAGTCATGCTTACCTCCAATTTGGTATATCATCTCGGGTAGATCAAGTTCAAGCATCGTATCTAATCTTATCTCTTAGTTCTTTCTCATATCCCAACCTTATCCTTCATTCAAGGATGAATGATCAAGGGTGAGATAATGAAACACTCTTAAATTTGAGCCAGTGTTTGAACTTTTATATATTCGTACTTATGTCTGAATATGTAACACCTCAAAAGTTTGAGATAAAATTAAAAATATTTGATGTACGTGTTTAAGTTATAATCATAAAAATCTGCACTTTTTCCTAGGTGATAAAATTATTTCTATGACATGGGAAGAATTCTTAATAAGATTCAAGATCAAAAGGAACTTCTAGCGTTATGTTAAGTTCAAAATCTTTCTACTGTCATAGTTTTTCATATCGTTCTAGGTATGAGTCAATTTTAAACGCTCATATATCTCAATATATAAAACTTATGTCACTTATAACCTATCCATGGAAAGGTCTCTGAGTCTAGTATCCAACGCAATAAATTGCACATTATTTTAATGTCGGAATACAAAGATATGGCCATTTTACTAAAAGGGTATAGTGCAGTGAAATGACGGAGATTTTGGAAGCATGTGCAGAGCTTATGCGATTTGTACATTCTCCAAAATGGGTTAGCATAAGTCCGCGAATTGAGCCTACATTCTGGAATCTTATGCGGTCTGCATAAGCCCTAAAATAGGTCCGCATACACTGATACAGCTGTCTGAAGGTCTCTGCAAAATTTTCAGGTGTTCTAATAACATTTCCCTTTTAATCCCTAACTGTACTACGTCATTTTGGTATCTTTTAAAGCTTTGAATAACATGAAAATTTATGTAGTTACTAATCTACCCCTAAATTCCCACACTTATTCAAATTTAGATCCCCCATTCATTCCACAATCAGAAAATAGCAACAAGAAGAAAAGAGGAAAGTTCTTCAAAATTTCTCAAGCCTAGGTTCCAAGTTCTCCATCAATCCTTAAGGTTTTTCTACGAAATT
Organism: Withania somnifera; assembly: GCA_039654485.1. Classification (NCBI taxonomy): domain Eukaryota; kingdom Viridiplantae; phylum Streptophyta; class Magnoliopsida; order Solanales; family Solanaceae; genus Withania; species Withania somnifera. The sequence continues at coordinate 6,097 of JBDJHY010159260.1, forward strand.
ATTCCAATCAGGTGTGGGGGTATTCAATGAGAGTTGCTTTCACTCTTATGCCCCAAAACTCATATTTTTCTAAAATTTAGCCTTGATTTCTTTCTAGGGTTTGAAAACCCAAATTTATGATTTATTCATGAACTATTTTCATGCTTTCAATTATGCAATATCTACAAGATTTAAGACTTGTTAGAATGATTTAATATGATTTCTTTAATCTAGGGTTCAAAATCCAAGTTTATGAATCTCGATTATATTGATCTCATGCTTTCAATTATGCAAAAAAAAATATGTTTTATGTATATTATTATGATTTTATATCATTGGCAAGTCCAATTACATTATCAATATTTTGAATAAATTTATGACTATGTTTCAAGAAAACTTATGAACCTTATGCAAATTATCTTTATGACTTAAATTATTTAAAGCTTACTTGTTATAAAAATATTATCATTATTCTACATGTTTTACATGAATTAGTAACATCAAGCATGCTTTTAACTGTTTATGATAATTATGTCAAGAATATGACAAGAAAACCAAGGAATTCTAGATAAATTATGCTTTAGTTTTGGGTATCTATATCTGTCCCTTTATAAGAACCTTTTTAAGAATATGAGCACATGTATTTTTGGAAGGATTATTTAGCAGTGAGAGTATTGACTCAGCCCATCAGTAAGGATGTAGTTAGTCCAAAACGGGGTTGTCAGCCCTAATTTATTATGCTTATACTAGTTAAGGATCCTTAACTTAAATTACATGATTATTTCTAGTTGTCGTAGGTTAGGTGAACTCTTTGCCAGTGTAGGTTACAAGATATTGTACCTTTATCCAGGTGGTTTAGTGACACCGACTCTACGTAACTCATAGCATAGTTTTTGTCGGTTGTAAGAAACTTCAAACTTCATGACTAAGATTTTTTGACTAAACTAAATGCCTTTACCTAAACTGATATAATTTATATTCAAGACTTAAAAAATGAAATAAGGTTTGTATTTTCAGCTTACTTTAAGGATTGGGTCATTGCATTGATATACCCTCCATCTTTATATTATTTTATCATTTTTACGCATATACTCCTGTACCGGCATATTCGATGTACTGACCTATTTTTATTGCATGTTATTATTATGCAGACACATGTTTTCCAGTCTATCCTCATGATAGTAGATCCTACATTCGAGACAGCTTGGTGAGTTAGAGGTTGGGGACTAGAGCTACTCTTCCTTTACTTTATACTTTTACTTTATTATATAGAGCACTAACTGGGGGTTTTTCACAATAGTTCTCCCTAGAGGATTTCATACATAAAGCGTATGATTTTAGTTATGCTTCAAGTTTTTCCATTTGTGGCCAACTGATAAATTATCCATACTATCATTATGACATCTGAGTTCTCTTTTATGGCCCCTTTTTGTGAAGCTTCCATTATATACTTATGTTTATGAACAAGTTCACATGTCAAGGCCTTGCTCGGGACTCACTTATAGGTCCTTAGACCATATGTGTCCAAGGGTAGCCTCGGGGTGTTATACTATATCGAATTAAAAGTATTGATTTGGTTAAGGAGCAAATCAGGAGTAATTTTTAGACATAGGAAGTAAGCACTTTTTACAGAAAATATTTCATTAGGAGTTTCAATCCATAAGATGGAATCTTCTTTCGGATTTCTTTTTTGTATGTAGGTTCTAGAGATGCCTATTATATCTTGGTTAGTGATTTCAAAGGATAGATTGTTGAGGACCCATTTTTTATTGTTCAAGATATTTTCCACCGATTGACAAAGTTCATGCTTCAAAAAGGGTCCTCAATATAGTTCCTAAGGGATTTTTCTTGCATTTATCCAATTATCTTCCTAAATGATAATATTATTGCCTAGGCCTATGTTCCAGGAAAGACCCTTCAAAAAAGATTTATAAGTTTTAACAAGACTTTTCCAAATATAGGAGTCATAGGGATGACTCTTGAAGATATCATGCTCCTTTATGTATTTTTTTGTAACTTTTACCTAATGTTATGCTTAGTAGTAAGGATACACTAATGGAGGCTCATGATACTAGCATAGTTTATTTTTCAGGTAATCGTGAAATTCTTAAACCACCATGGTTTAAGGGAGTGGTAACTAGTTCCCAATTCATTGGATATATTCGTTTTTGCCGTGGTGGATCCCTAAATGAAATTCCTTTGAATTCTTTTCATATTTTGGATAGTTTTTAGGGAGCATATTGAATTGCATGATATAGGTTGGTATAGAAGAGAGTGTTGATTTGATGAGGTGATTCTCCTTGCTAGGTTTAGAAATTTAGATTCCGAACCATCTAGCTTAGCATTCATATGATCAATTACAAATTGGAAGTCTCTATTTCTCGATTTATGATTAGTTAGAGGGAACCCTAAATATTTTCCAACATTATCAGTTTGTTTAATGTTGAATACGTATGATAAGGAGTTATTTTTTATTGTACTCACATTTTTAGATAAAAAATTGATGATTTTAAGAACTTAATTTTTTGTCCCGGTTTATTTGAAAGGTTTTTAGGAGTTTGTTGAATTACCAAGGCGTTGCTTTTGGTTGCTTTTGCTAATAGCATGATATCATCCACAAAGAGTAGATGAACTTTTTTTTCTTGATTTACCTAATTTAACTGGGATCCATTTTTTTGATTGACTTCAAAATAAATCATTCTAGAAAGAGCTTCCATACAAAAATAAAAATATATGGAGATAAAGGGTCTCCTTCCTGATTCCTCTCTTAGGGATAATCTCTTTGCTTGGGACCCATTAACAAGAATAGCAATGGAATTGGTAGTAATGCAAGACATGATTAGGGAGATAATATTTTTTGAAAAATTGAACATTACTAATGATTTGTGTATAAAAGATCATTCAAGCCTATTGAAGGCTTTTTTGAGGTCTATTTTAATTAGCATGTTTTCCATTTTGCCTTTTTTCAAGAAGTATGTATAGCATCTTGAGTGATGATTGCATTGTCAACAACTCTTCTTCCCGGTACAAAACTTGTTTACTGAGGATTAATAATAGAGTCTAGATAAGGGCGAATTCTGTTGACTATTACATTAGAGGTAGTTTTATATATGGTGTTATAGAGGCTGATAAGTCTATATTGGATAAATTTTCGGTAATCCAACTTTAGGGATAAGGAATAAGTATGTTTTATTAATATTAAAAGGTATTATATTTGTCTCGAAAACCTGCATGCAAGTATTTTCAATTGCTTCTTTAGTTTCTTTTCAGGATTTCTGAAAGAACGAGGGGTGTAGTTCATTTGGCCTCGGAGCCTTAAGTGGTTTGAAAGAAAAAATTGTTTTTTATTTCATCTTCTATTAGTTGTGCTCCTATCACCTTATTTACTTCTTCACTCTTCACTTATACTATGAGGCAAACATAGTAGGTATTGTTTTAAACTAGTATAAGGTCTGTGGAATAAATGTTGGTGAAGTAGTTTAAGATTATATTGTTTATATCATTATGATCAAATGTCACGACCAGAAAGTCAGGAAGTGATGGCATCTACATCCCACTTGTAGACAAGCCCAACACTGGCCCAAAGTGATCAGTGGTAGAACATTACTTGTAACCCAAAAGAGAATAAAAGAAGGGAAAGAAGAGACAACTCAACAAACCAAACAGAAATACATTTCCCAAAACCTGGTTACATGAACTATCTCCCCTGGTGGCCTATGGCACTACAGAATCATATATGTGAACTGGGGCCCACCAGGACATGAAAAACATCCACAGAAGGTCTCTATCAGTATACTTACCCGTCCTCCCCTGGTATACCCCTCCACCCAGGCTATGCAACACTGTGGGCATCAGCGTAGAGACCTAGGTCAGAGAGACTGTGATGGGAACCAATACTGCGTACAATCTTCCCAAATGCCAAGTATTGGCAAAATTATCAAGAACAAATATCAAATCCTAGCTCTTGCTCATAGATATGCATATAAAGAGAAGCAGGGTAAGTCTAGTTTTCCCCTAGTCAACCCATAGTCTCACTCTATCAAGTATCACACAACATCAGAAAAAGATAATAATCATAGTATCACTACAGCAACAACACATACACATCAATTGTAGATAAGCAGCCTACCTAGGATCGACCTCTAGGAAAAAAAATAACAAATCGAAGGGATGGTTAGCAAGCCTTAACCACTAGTATAATCCCCTCCCAAGCTCACTACAATTCAAAGTCAGTGTGAAAAACACAAGTGGGGCTTACGTAGTCCCAAGGTCAAGTACCTAGCGATAAGGCTAGCAAAAACGACCATAGGCTAAAGTGTAATAATAACGGAGATCCATACTAGTATCCCAGCCCCAAGATGGAAATTTATCAATGTCAATAACACAATATATGTAGCTTACCTAGCTACCGAAGAACCATTCTGAAAGCGCACCCAATGAGTCAAAATCTCTGTACAAATTCCGAATATAAGTGAGATTGTCAAGTACACTATCAGCGAGTCAAGACGAGTATAACAAGACACATATTACCATATAAATAGTTGGACCAAAGTCTCTACTAAAAATTGGGTCAAAACCCTACCAACTCAAAATTAGAAAATATTTATATCAACACGAAAAACATGATGAGGGGATCGTGTGGTACAAATTAGGGCTCAATTCTACGAGTATAATTAAAATGTAAGCCCTAAAACATTTGTTTATTATAGAAAAAATTGAAATTATAATAAAAATGAGGGATTACCGTCTAAAAACATGTGTGGAACCAAGATACCGAGCTTTCATAGAGAAAAACCACCAAAACTACCCTGAATTATATGATGGAAGGTTGTTGGGTTAAGAGAAAACTAAGAACAATTGTTCTCTGCCTTTTTTCAGAATTAAAGAATACATATGGCACTTAGGATATACATCTTAATTAAAATATACATAAAGGGTGGCGGTGGCACATTTCCTTAGGCAGAATCTTTATTCCCCAATTTTTTAAATAACTGGTTATCGTATGAATTAATATAAAATATTTACAATACTTTAAATACCCTAAATCTAATAGAAAAAAAAATCTAATAAAACCTAACCCTTAAAATAATAAATCTTCAACATAATTTGATATGCTAACTCAAAAAAAATATTCATTATATTACAGTTATTTAATTCAATGCTACCTATCATGATCGAAATCTCTCAATCGAAAAGGAGTCCAGATACAACACCTCATATACAAAAACTTTACTTATTCAATATTCCAGACTCAATGAAAGTAATAAAAATATAATACGAGGTCGTATAAGCTGCGTAGAGCCCAGAGAAGCCTTAAATGGAAAGAATTCAAGGTAAGAAGTTACCAAGGACTCGATCAATCGATCCCAGCAAGTCATAAATGACTTGGGGCAACCTCCACTAAGCTCTAACGCACAGAATGACTAGGAAAACACGAAAAAAATGACTCTGAGAGTCATTAAAACATCCACCACTAAGAATCTTTCATCCTTGAAAGGACAGAAGAAGGAAATACCTGAAGACTCAAATAAATATGGGTACTGGGCTCGCATATTCCTCTATGCCTCCCAAGTAGACTCCCTAATCGGATGATGAGCCCAACTAACTCCCACTACTAGGATATCTATGGATCTGAGCTGCCTCACATCTCTTCAATAATAGCCTTAGGCTTTTCAACATAGGACAACTGGTTATCTATTCGAACTAACTCTCAATGAAGTATATGAGAGAGATCTGGTGCATAATTACGGAGCATCGAAACATGAAACACTAGATGTTGGGCTGACAACTCAGGGGTAAAGAAAATCTGTACAAAACCTCACCGATCCACTCTGTGATCTCATAAGTCCCAAAAAACTCGAGGCTAATCTCGACCCTCCTTTCAAATCTCATAATACCCTTCATAGGTGAAACTTTCAAAAAGACCATATCCCATACAACAAACACAAGAGTTCGATGGCTTGGATCTTCTTAACTCTTTTATTGACTCTAAGCTGACCGTAACCTGTTTTGAATAACCCCGACTCTTACTATAGCATCACCAATTAAATCAGTAGAATGAGGAAAGATCTCAACACTATCATGCCAACCAATCAGCGAACGACTTCTTGTACCATAAAGAGCCTCAAATGGTGTCATCTGGATGCTGGAGTGCTAGCTATTATTATGTGAAAACTCAGTTAAAGGAAGATGTTGATCCCAACTACCACCAAAATCAAACACCCAAGCACGAAGCATATCATACAGTACATGTATAGTCTACTCTGACTGCCTGTCTGTCTGAGGATGGAAGGTAGTACTCAAAGCCACCTCTATACTCATCTCCCATTGTGCAGTCCTCCTGAAATGAGATGTAAATTGAGTACCCCGATTAGAAATAATATTCACTGGAACTCCATGAAGACGGAGAACTTTTTTAATAAACAATACTGCATAGTGCTCTACATCCCATGCAGAAGTAGTTGGTAGAAGTGGGCAAACTTAGTCAGCCGATCTATAATAACCCAAATACAAACGTGGCCTCTGGAAGTACGGGGAAGCCTAGATATGAAATTCATAGTTAGCATATCCCACTT